>JAADXE010000273.1:0-34544 GCA_023337545.1 Pythium coloratum
CGTACGGTGGACGGACGGGTGGATGCGCACATCGGCAGCGTTGGCGCTGGCGACGGCGAGGGCAAGGATGGCGGCGACCTTCATGATGGTGGATGAAAGGCTTGGCTTGCGTTTGAGTTTGAGTTTGAGTTTGAGTTTGGTGGTGGTGGTGGGCTGCTTGATCGTTGGAGAGCAAATTGCAGAGTGAGAAAAGTGGAAGGGGTCGATCAAGTCCAGATCTGCTCCCCCGGCGTCGCTGAGGGTCTTGAGAGGGTCGAAAGGGGGGCGAGCGGCTGCTCGTTCTTCAACGGCGTGGCCGCTGGACGACGCTGTGACTAAGGCGCCCGAATATTCGGAGCAGTAGTGTATCTCAATGGATCGTTGAAGTGGGAATAGCTGCGATCTTGTCGTACTCAGATCCACCAAACTCGAGCAAACACAGCCAGCAGAGTAATTGATCCGACGACTCACTTTTTGCTTGCACAACACTGCATGCCAGTGGCAGAAAAGGCAGCGCGATTTACACCCAATGCAGCATTACAGTACACTATTGCTTTGAGTTGCAAGGCGACTCATCTCTTCCGGTGGGGAATGTGCCAACCGGTGTTCTCCAGGTGCTGGAGTTGAAGTTTTCGTAAAAAGTGGTTTTGGTCAAATCATGTTTAGAAACGAAATATTCGTGTATATTACGGAAATGAAACTTACGCATTGGTATGTTACGGGGAAAGTTATTTTTGGCTCCCTCTCAGAAGACGTCTCGTTGAAGTGCTTGATGTACACTGGGCGGTCTCTTCCTGCGGCTGTACAATGCACGCAGCACCGTGGCATTTCAGTACTACGTAGTACGTAGTACAGTACAAACAGGAGATCACAGCAGCCCACAGCATCCGCAAGCGCGTCTATATCGTGCACACGGTGGCCAACGATATTCCCGCCGAGTGCGGACTGAAAGGTGCCCCTGAGGGCATGAGAAGGTATTCTATGTGGGTGGCCATTGCGCTCTGCGGTATGCGAGTATCTGAAGAACGGTGAGCATTGCTGTACATACTCCAGTTACTCTTTCTGGCCGACTCCTCGTACATACTTACTAAGAACAACCATGAAGCATTCGTCATGTCATTTGTTGGATGACTTGCACCGAGTTCGTCTATTGTGTACTGTAGGACATCACGAATATCAAATTTCAACACTTGGTGTAGTATTGAATAGATCACATCGATGCTTGATGCGAGGTGCTTCAACGTTTGCTACTGCTGCTAAACTGGACTATGCTTTCACGAAATCATGAGTTGTGGACTTTTCGCTGGCTCGATAGTCACACTTAGACGGTGTTGAGCGCCGCAAGCACGTCGATACGGCCGTAGCCGTACTGGTTGTTCGGGATGCGGCTATCCGCCGTGCCGCCACACGTGTAGCCGCTGGCTGGCAGGATGCGAGCCGTGGTAGCAGTCAGAGCAGCACGGATCTGCGCGTAGGTGGCCGACGGGCGGTAGCTCAAGAGCAAGGCAACGGCACCGGTCACGTGAGGAGTCGCCATGGACGTGCCCGAGATTGAGTTGTACGCCGACGTGCCCGTGTTCCACGTCGAGCGGACCGACACACCAGGAGCCGAGACCTCTGGCTTGATGAGGCCACCAACAGAAGGGCCCTTGCTCGAGAATGACGCGAGCTTGTCGGTGCTGTCAGTAGCACCAACAGCAATGACGTTCGCATTGTCACCAGGCGAGTTGGCGGTGGTACACGCTGGACCGGAGTTACCGTTGGCAAAGACCGGAATGATACCAGCCGTGCGCCACGCGTTGATAGCAGTGTTGTACACGGTCGAGCCCTGGCCACCACCCCACGAGTTGCTCACAACGCGAGGAGCCTTAGTGCAGTCACGGACAGTACCCGCTGGGTTGGTCGGGCACGTCATGAACTGGAAGCACGCCAACAGATCCGCCTGCGGGCAGCTCGAGCTACGGCAGCCCTTGCACGAAATCCACGTAGCGCCTGGAGCAACTCCGACTCCGCCAGCTCCAGCGATCGTTCCGATCGTGTGGGTACCGTGGCCGTTGTTGTCGTAAGGCGTAGCACGCTTGACTTCTGGGTCGTACCAGCTGAACGTGCTGCGAAAGTTGCCCGACAGAGCAACGTGAGTGGCGAGGGCACCAGAATCAATGTGGCCAACAACCACACCTTGGCCGGTGTAGCCCTTGGCCCACACCTCTGGCGCACGGATCTTCGTCACACCGTACTCGTTCGCCAACAAACCCATCGTCGCGTTGCTGCCAGACGCAGTGATAGGCTCCAACTGGATCACCTCCTCCTCCGTGATCTCCGCGATCGAAGGCAGACCAGCCAGCTTCTCCACGAGCTCGAACGTCGCACCCTCAAAGTACACCTGGTTCGTCAGCCAGAAGCTCTCGCTCTTGCCGAACAGAGACGAAGACGACTCCTGCGCAAGCAGAGACGCGATCTCCTTCTGCGAGTTCGCAGCGTTCATCTCCAGAGACTCGACCAGACTCGCGATCTTCTGGCCGCGGTCGGCGAACTCGGCCTCCTGGACGGAGTTGATGGCCTCCTGGGTACCGGCCTTGAGCGTCACGAAGATGTTGGCGGTTCCCTGGCTGCGCAGCGTACGGTGGACGGACGGGTGGATGCGCACATCGGCAGCGTTGGCGCTGGCGACGGCGAGGGCAAGGATGGCGGCGACCTTCATGATGGTGGATGAAAGGCTTGGCTTGCGTTTGAGTTTGAGTTTGAGTTTGAGTTTGAGTTTGGTGGTGGTGGTGGGCTGCTTGATCGTTGGAGAGCAAATTGCAGAGTGAGAGAAGAGATCGCGTTCCGATCCGCGCAGTTAGAGCTGCCTGATCGGAGTGCTCTACTGGGAACGTGGTGAGACTACAACCATCCACACTCGGCCGAAGTCACCTGCACCGCGATGAAGCGTCTGGAAGGCGTGCAGGCCACTGGACTCCAGTCTGGGAGGAGAGGTTTCAACAGAGGATGTCCGGCAGTCACGGTGTTGGCTACTGCACAAAGGGATGATGTGCGTGAGTGTCGCAGGGCCGGAGATCAATCACAGATAGGTTTGGCCGCTTCAACATCGTGATTGATTAAAAATGTTGGCTTGTTTATGCGCCAGTTAGTCGACGTAATTTATCCAGACGCCGATTTCTGAAAATTACATATGATGGTTGAAAACATGCGTTGCAAAATACTTCGAAGTAGAGAAAATCCACAATATTTTTTCGAACCGTTTTGAAAAATACCTTGAAGCCCTCAACGAACTTCTCTGATAAGATACGCCGTCGACAGCCACATAAAAGGGCCGACTCCCAGGACGTTTTCGAAGATCGCCCAAGGTTCAGCTTTTGATGACGCTGCTGGAGTCTCCTAACGTTAAGCGGCTATCCACCAAGGTAGACGATTGCGTCAGGCAGACGCGGTGCCGCAAACTGAGGGCGAAAAAGACTGTGTATTCCATATTAGAGCCAGGCGGCTTGACTCTTGGCGTTGACTCAAGATGAGGCAGGGTCTTAGTTGAAGTACAGTGCTCTTTAGCCTGAAGCCTCGGGTTCCATTCTTGGACGATAGTAGCAATACTCATTATGTGTCCTCCCACAGTGATGTGGTGTGCATTGGGATACCCCCAGTAACCATTTTGGTGGTAGAAGATATGGCTCTGGGATCGCTGTCTTTCTTTCCAAGGAGTGAGGTTTTTGGTCAATCATAGGCTACCACAGGAGCACTGGATCTTTGCGTGGACAATGGATTAGCAAGCTTGGGCAAGTTCACTCAACGATTAATTCCGGGATCTGAGTCCAAAGATCGCACCTATTTCATGTGCGAACCCAAAGCAGAGGAGTTGTGGATCTGATAACGACTTCAAGAACGCGCTCCAGGGCCCTGCACGAACTGGACTTGCTGAGCAATTCTGCAGAGCATCGCAAGCATGAATTCATGCGTTTTCTCTCAGCGAGGTCACCTCAGTGAGGTAAGCACCTGTGTGCACTTCTCCTTCAGCGAACTGCAACCTGGTCCTACCTGGCGGCTTGTCGGTCCTGGATGGCATCAATGGTGTCGTGTATGTTGTACAGTACTTTGTCCGCATGGTCATCGAGCTCAGCATTGTTTGAGTGACCCCTCGCGAGGCTCACGTTTCCGATCGTGAAGCTGGTAAATAAGGAGGGTGTATTTTGTTGGTTGGATTAAGGCACAGCTCTCACTGCACTGCATCGTAACCCGCCAACGTGTCTGGCGACCTGTCGTGTTGCCCTTCATCAGCTTGAGGCGTCTGCACGTGCGACACCAACTGGCCGAGTACGCAGCAGTAGCAGCAACACGACGCCACGAAGTCGCTGCAGCTTGATCCTGGGATCACGAACGTTGCGCGCACGCGACGGCGCAGCGTGAACACGGCGACGCCGACTACGAGGCTCGAAACAACAAGGAGGCTCAGCGCTACGATGGAGCTTGTCGATCCCAGGGACTCGTGGTCGTACTCGCTAGCGATTGTGATGACACACACGATGCGTATCATATGGAGGATGAAGAAGACGACGAAGGCTTTGGCGTACGGCCAGATTCCGATCCGTGCGGCGGCCTGCGCGATGGAGATACACGGACACGCCCACGGCACGAGGCAGGTCCGCACCCATCCTGCACCGCCGCTCTTAAACGGTGAGGACAATAGCCCAACGTTCCATGCGCCGTGGCCCATGAGTCTCCTCTCCTCGGCGACGCTTTGGACAATGATGCGCACACTGTAGCTAGCGTCGATGTGCTTCACATAGGACTGGAGCGTTCTGGAACTTGGATGTGGCTCCGCACTCATGGGCAGTGTCTGTGCTGGGCTCAGAAGCGATGAGAGTGCTAGAGAGCGCGTGGGTTTCGCTGTGGCTAGCATTCTCTCGCGCGTCGTGGCTGGACCCACACTGGTGCTTGCATCTTCCTGCTGGATTCTTGGGGCCAGCAGAGACTGTGTGGCTGGTGAGTGATGGTGTCTTATGACAGCATGGGTACAGTGCCGCCTTTCCTTGATTCCTAGTGACTCATTAGTATAGGCTAGTTGAGGCTAATGACGTGAAAATAGAGGATTCACTGACGTGAGGTTAGCCTTGGGATCATGAAAGGGCGTCGATGGATCCGGCCATTTGATCGATTGAACGATGTCGGAGGCGAAGGATGGCGAGGGCGGCTTCTTTATGAGCAAGCGAGACACGAGTGAGTCTAAAGACCGAGCGGGGAGTCGATCTGGAGGAGATGACTACGACAGCAAGTCGTCCAAGCAAGTGGAGCACGATATGGAGGAAGAGGACGTGCTCCCGGATGAGGCGCGGCCGCCACGGCGAGCTAGTGTCGGTTGGAGCAATGAAGGAGCAGCTAGTGGAGCTGGAGGGGAAGACAAGCAAGGCGAAACGTCGACGGCGTCAGGAGGCAGCACGATGGAGACGAAGCGCGGCGGTCGTCGGCGAAAGGGAGGCGACGCTGCGACGTCAGCAGGCGAACCGAAGGCCGCGAAGAACCGCCATTTTGACGAAGACCGCGACTCCACAGGTTCAAAGCTGTCATCCCTCATAGCCTCAGATTGTACGGGGTTGCTGGACATGTAGCGACTGATGCTTGGGTTGTTGTGGGAACTCAGACATTGTAGAGATCCCGGATCTGGAAGAGGAAGAACGCGAACCCGACATCACTATGCAGGGTACGTCGTCCTAGATGAGGTTTCTGCAGCATGCTGTTGATACTAACGAGAAATGACAGTTGCGGAGGCTCCACGAAACGCGACAAGAGCGGTCCAGAGTCTCAAGGAACTCGACCGGGACATCAAATTCTCGCTTCCGAGCTCAGTGGTTCGTGCTTTAGCCTGTGTCTACTTCATGGGGAACTACTCTTCACTGTCTCTTCTTGTACGGTCATGGACAGGCTCTTGGCGTCGACTTGTCGTTGCTCACGAGTGTCCTGTGCCCTGAGAAAGCGGTTCGTAGTCTTTGTATTCCCTGTGCTATGCGGTATGACGAGGCGAGCTGATGAGTGTTGTGGTGCAGGTCATCGAGTCGGACGATAGCTGGAACTTTGAGAGCCTTCTCAACGAAGTATCGCAGGAGATGCAAAAGGATCTGGATGAAAAGGAGGAGATGATCAAGGCTGAGGGCGCTTAACTCAATAATCGCATCGGCCTAGCATCCGTACAGTAGTAGGCAATAACTACACAGCACACGTCTATTCCTCTTTACTTGTGCACCTGGAACTTGTACTCGACGCTGTAGATGCCGACCGACTGGCTGCCTTCCTCATCATAATCCGCCCAGTCCTCCACGAGGTCCACGTCTTCGAACACAGCCGAGCCGCCGGCCGAGGTGACCTTGTACCCGCTGCCTGGGTACCACGCGAACGGCTCAATGCCACGGCACTCAAAGCCGACGAACGGCACCCACTCGCCAGAGTCTTCGCCCGTCACAACGCGCGTGAGCTTCTTCACGTCGCGCACAACCGTGAGCTGCGACTGCTTCTTGGCGCCTGGCCACTTGAGCACGAAGTGGACCTCGCCGCGGCTGCCGTCGACCTCGAGCAGCTCCTCGTCCGAAACGACCACGGCCTTGCGGACCTCATCGCCCGTCGGCTCCTTCACGTCGATACACCAGCGGTGGAGTGGAGGCGCCTCCAGCTTGTCCACATTCTCGAGATCGGCCTTCACGTACAGCACGAACAGCGTCATGGTGTTCTTTCGTTGTTTTTCGCTTGTGGACGTGTTTGATGTCACAAATGAGCAGCTCGAAAGGTCACTCAAATGAGGTTTTGGTTGACACACAACCTCAAAAATGAGGTGAAATGCTCGTTTTTGATGTGGTTGGTTGGTTGGGTGGCTGGATGGAATGATCGAAAAGGCACAACCTCAATAAGAAATGGCGAAGATGGCGGCTGCGAAGAAGACCGCGACGAAGAGCAAGGCGCCGAAGCGCGTGGAGGACGAGGCCGAGCAGGAGCAGGACCAGCACGAGGACCAGTCTGCTGCTGGCAGCGACGCGGAGGAAGAGGAGGAAAACGATGAGGATGAAGACGGCAGCGCCTATGAGATTGACGACGAGGAAGCTGGCGACTCGGATGCCGGTGCTGTCGATGAGTACCCAGCGGACGACGATGACGAGCCAGAGGAGCTCGATGCTGTCGGCTTTGGCGACGCCATGAGCAAGATTCTGCAGCAGAACGTCGCTGAAGATGCGCAGCCGATTCTTGCCAAGCGTACGACGGCGCGTATGCGTGAGATTCTGGCGGAGAAGCAGGAGGTCAAGAAGGAGCGTGTGGGTGCCGCGGAAAAGCGAGCCAAGGAGCGTCGTGACAACATCGTGCCATCGCACGCGTCTGCGACCAAGGACCGCACGCTGCGGAAGATTGCCACCAAGGGTGTGGTCGCGCTCTTCAACGCGATTGCCAAGCACCAGCACCAGACGGGCAAGATCGCCGACAAGGACGACAAGAAAGGTGAGCTCACTGTGACTGTCCGCATTGATACATTATGTTTCTGGAAGCTGACTGGTCTTTTTGTTTTTGATTTTGCAGTCAAGGAGCTGTCGAAGGAGAACTTCTTGGGTCTGCTCAAGGGCTCCGCGAAGGACAATGCCAAGGACAAGACGCCTGCGAAGCCAACCGAGAAGAGCAAGAGCTCGTGGTCCGTGCTGCAGGATGACTACATGATGGGTGCGAAGCTGAAGGACTGGGACGCCACCCACAGCAACGAGGCTGGTCGCGTGCGCCGACGGGAGAAGGAGGCGGATGACGAGAGCGACCCAGAGGCCGCGGAGGATAAGGCCTGGAAGAAGGTCGTGACGATCGACAGTGACGATGAAGCCACTGCGCCGAAGGCTGCCAACACCAAGCGCAAGTCTGCTCCTGCGTCATCCACACAGAAGAAGAAGGTGAAGCGCTCTTAGACGATCCATGTTCCTACAATACAGTTCCTAGACTTTTGACATCCCAACGCTTGCTTGCCCCCATTTTCGTGGAGCTCTAATGTCACCGTATGTGATGGCACTATTACGGAGTGTGATTATCTTTCATAGGTAATTTACCAAAACCTTTCCTAAATATTTGTCAATAGTATGGGTGTAAAGACGGGTATCCAATATAAGAGGCTTTATGCGCGCGGAAACCTTTTTCTCACCAACGACATCAAACGACGGGTACGAAGCAAGATCGTGGTGACCGGATAAGCCGCCACTTCGCCGTGAATATCTCGCCGTCAAGACGAATTGAAGCAACACGCACATCGCCATTTGATTGCTGCGTGTCTGGCGCGTCGATTGAAGTGGTGTTCGGCTCCGCAGAGTACGCTGAAGACCCGCAATTCAACGGCAACTTCTTTCGTCGACAAGTAGGTTCAATTCCAAGAAGTTCGCCACAAAATGCATGCCGCTCGCCTCGTGGAGTACTCTGACAGTGAAGAAGATGAAGAAAACCAGTGGCGTGAGTACCACAAGCAGCGCAGTACGCTGCGCATGCCGCCTTCCGTCGGCGTCGCGGCCGCCGTGAGAAGCGCGAGCTTCCAGTCAACCTCCGCGATGGAGACCGACCCGCAAACGCCTGTGAGAACGACAGCAGACCACGCGCAACAGCAGCAACAACACAGTGAGTCTTCGTCTGCGTCGTCGCCGCAGTCGGATCGAGACTACGCCTTCACGCCGCGGAAGAGATCGACGTTTCTGCGTGCGGCAGCCACGGCCGGTTCGTCTCCGTACGCTCGGAAGCCCGTCCAACCGCTGTCTCCGCAGGCAGATTTCTCGTTTTCGTTTCCTGCCTCGTCTGCAGCGGCGTCGCCCATGTCGGATGGAGAGAGCAAGCCGTTTGTATGGGCGCCGTCGCCATTCCAGACGCAGAACGCCAACAGCAACGGCGTGAAAGTGGAGTCAGGAGGCTCCACAGGAGCGACTTCCAGGACCAACATCTTCACATTCGGGTCTACCGAGACGACACGAAGCGAGAAGGCAGTTAAGACTGAGAATGATGCCCAACCAGCGTCAACGACCAATGGTTTCGAGTCCGCGGGGCCGTCGCCGTTCAAGTTTGACGCCTTTTTCAAGACTGTGGACGCAAAACCGTCTCCAGTTTTCCAAGCTCCAGCTGTCAGTCGAAGCAGTTCGCGTGCTGTCCGTGCTGATACGAAGACACCGCAACGCCAGAAAGATCTCCATCGTGCAGCGAAGCGTCGAGTCGGTGGTGGCGGTGGTGGGTTGTCCAGTTTTGGTGGAACTCCTACCAGTTCTGCATCCACACCATCGCCGTTCTCGTTTGTATCGGCAAGCGAGCGCGACGTGAAACCCGACCAACCGAGCACACCGGCTCGAAAAGTGCTGAGTCCCATGGACGTTCCGATGGACGAGAGCGCTGCATCGCCTGCATTTTTGTTCGGTCTCCAGACACCACCTCCATCCACGAAGCAACCTGTGTTTGGAAGCACTTCAAGTCAAGACAGTCGTTCTTCGCGTCGGTCAGTCGGCTCACGTAGTGGGCATCATGGTACCCGCAATGGAATATCTCGCGTGAAGGACGTGCGAAGACAAACTCTTCCAGAAACCAAGGCTCCGGACGAGCCATTCGTGTTCGGCTCGACGAAGACCAGCAAATTTCCATCGCGCTTCAGCTTCGTCGATACTTCGGCGGCATCGACACCTTTTTCGTTTGGCTCCCCGATCAATCGATTCGATTCGTCATCGTCGGAAAGCAAGACTGACCCGCATCCGCCACTCGAATGTAAGACGTCTTCGTTTACGTTCGAAGAAGCCTTCAAAGAGTTCCAGGCAAATGCGCGCGAGTTCAAGCCAGCGGCACAGGCGCCATCCAGTACAAGCAGCAGCAAGCCGGAAGTGGCGAAAGAGGGCACCACCGAGGCGTCTCCATTTTCTGCCAGCTACCCCACTCTTGCGGCACGGCTTCAAAGGCGTCAACAAACTCGTGAAGCTCACTCGCGTTCGACTCAGAATTCATTTTCGTCCGGCAGCGACACTACGCCACGTCGTATGGGGGCGCAAAAGTCACTCTTCGGGGCGGCCCATGCTGCAGACCCATTCGCTGACAGTGCATCCAGTAAACCTACTCCGGTCGAGTCCAACGGAAACACGGCATTCAACACCAGCAAGTCGTTCGTCTTCGGTGACGTCAAACCCGAGCCGACAAAAATGACGACGAACGTTTTTCAAAAGCCATCGAGCGCCGCAAACAAGTCAGCCAACGCTTGGAGCTTTGTTCCCCCAGCATCCCAGACAAGAGTGAAGAAAGAGGCAGTATTCGGTGATGCGCAGTTCAACCAAGGCGGTGTTTTCTCGTTCAGTCGTTCAGCCGAAGTCAATGCAACGCCTGAGCCACAGTCAATGCATCAACCCCCTCCGGTTGAGAACCTGAAGTTCGATGGCTTCAACATCGGTATGACCCCAAGAGAAAACTCCAAGTCGGCGAAAGTGAAACATGGCCTTCGCAAGCCACTATCATCATCGAAAGCAAAACCTGGAGAACAAGACGTGCGATCGCCATTTGGGATGCCAGCTACAGGAGAAACCGAGCCACCGTTGCAGCACAAATCCAGCCCGTTTGTCGGGACTCCCCCTGCAGATCCATTCGTGACGCCGATCTTTGGGCAGAAGAAAGCTGAGTCTGGGCAGGCACCGAAGGCGAAGCAAGGGCTCGGCTTTCAATTCTTCGAGCCATCAAGATCTCCATTCGCGCAAACGCCACCCACTGCTTCTCCAGCTGGATCCAAGGTTAATATGGCTGGTGGAGATGCTGGCACGAAGACCTCGAGTCCTTTTGGAACAAGCTTCTCTATGGGCGTCTCTTTCTTCGGTCAGCGTCGTATTCTCCGGGCAGCTCGACCTGCAAAGCCAACCCAGGGATCATCAGCAACGCACAACGACGGTGGTGAAGAAGAGAGTCATCGCAAGTGGAGCGACTGGAAGCTACTTGGAGGAGAGGCGTATTCGAATCGAGAGTACCAGCAGGCTGCGGATTGCTACTTGAACAGCACAAACGCGTTGGAGACCTTGCTGATCGAGCATCCAGAGCTGAAGACCGATCATTTGATGAAGGACAAGGCGAAGTTACACTCGAATCGTGCGGCTGCGCTGATGATGCTCCTGCAGATGTCGGATGCGCAACGGGAATGCTACCTGTCGATCGACAGTGACCCGGGCTACACTCGCGCGTACCTGCGGCTTGGGCGGATTCAAGTCATGCTGGGAGATATTACGGGTGCGAAGGAAACTGCGACGACGGCGAAGCAGCTTCTCGCACTGGATCAAGGCAGTCGCAAGTGGCGAGACTCGAACGATTTGGCTGGCGTGAAGAAGATCGAGCTGGGTGTGGAGAATCTAGAGAGGCTTCAAGGTGAGATCAAGTGGAGCCTGGACGTCCACGACTACACGACGGCGCTTCTGCATCTGAACGAAGCGCTTGCAATCGCCCCGAGTTCTCGATCACTCCAAACCCAGAAGGCGCAAGTGCTCTTCGACCAAAAGTACGTGTTGTCAGGTCGTCTCCTCATCCGCGAGGAATACTTATTGACCCCCTGTGTGATTACTTTGTAGGAATTACTCGCAGGTTATCGACTATTGTGTCGGCGTGATCCGCAAGCAGAAGACGAATGCTCGAAGCCCTGCACGTTCCCAAACTGCTGCAATCCCGAAGCCAACCAGTGCTGACAACTCAAAGGACGACAACGACGTGGCGCTACTGGGTATCGAGCTGTCGTTGTTGCGGATTCGGGCTCTTCACCACGAAAGCAAGGAGGATGAAGCGATGCAGCACATGCACAAGCTCGAGCTGGCAGCACCAGTGAGCGAGAAAGTCATCCAACTCAAGCGTCTTCTTCACGATATGAAGGAACTCAAGCACCAAGCCAATGCCAGCTTCAAGAAAGGCGACTATGCGAAAGCTCAGCAACTCTACACGCAAGCTCTTGCCCTCGACCCAACACACGACGAGTATTGTGCAGTCTTGTACTGCAATCGAGCGGCTGCGCTGATGGGCTTGCACCAATACGAGAACGCGCTCCACGACTGCAACGCCGCACTCCGACGGAAAGTCCGGTACCCACGTGGTCTTTTGCGACGAGCACGATGCAACGTCGCGCTGAAGCGGTACGCAGCCGCCATCGCCGACTTCGATCGTTACCTGGTAGACATCCGGCAAGAAGAGGCTTCATCAGCGGGATCGTATGCCGAGATTGAGCGCGAGAAGAAAACTGCAGCGCAAGCCCTGGAAAACGAAACTCAAGAGCGGAGACGAAAGGAAGAGCAGCAGAAGAAAGAGCGCCAGCGGAATTATGGTCGAGCCAAGAGCCAGCAGCAACAGCAACAGCGCCGACAGAGCCGCCACGCGTGGGATGACAGCAAGTTTTACGAGGAGTTTTGGAGAAGTTCATCGACGGCTGGAGCGAGTTCGAGTCAGAATCAGCATTCTTCCAGCGGCGCCAAAGGCAACCGAGCAAACGCGGCAGCCCACAGCAAGCACCAACGCACGCACTACGAGATCCTGGGCATCGCAAAGGCCTCCACGCAAGACGAGATCAAGAAGGCGTATCGCAAGCTGGCTCTGCTGCATCACCCAGGTGAGTGAATCCTTCATTATAGTGGAGCAGCATGGACGAGATGGGTGTCTGATGCTGTATTTGGTTATGTTTCTCTGCGCAGACAAAGCAAAGGACACGGTGCACGCTGACCTGTTCAAGGACATGACGGCCGCGTACAACGTGCTCTCAGACACGACCGCGCGTGCCAAGTACGACCGCGAGCTCCAGTACGGCGGCTATGGGCGGTATTACGAGTACTAAAGGGGTGCGGAAATGATGATCTCGACTGCCTTGGATACTGACTTGACTTGTCTAGTTGCCGCTGCCGGAAGTGGTCGGCGTCGCTGCCGCACGCTCTGCCTGCAGTCGCTTGTAGAACTCGACGAGATGCGGCTGCTTGAAGAGCTTTTTCCGCACCGTGCGCTTCTCGTTCATGTACTCTTGGGTCTCTTCGAGCGTGAAGTTGCGGTTCTGCAGCAGCCACGCGAACACGACGGCGGCGCTGCGGCCGTTGCCGCTCTTGCAGTGCACGTACACGCGCACGCCGCTGTCTGCCTTCTCCTTGATGAAGGCGACGGCCGCCTGCAGGTCTTCCACCGAAGGCTCCGTGTGGTCGATCGTGGGCAGACGCAGTTGGATGATGTGCTTCTTCTTGTACTGGTCCACGGGACCCGAGTATTCGTCGCAGAGGTTGATGACGGCACGCACGCCGCGCGCGTACAGGTCATCGACGTGGCTCATGAAGCTCATGGGCGCAGCGCCCAGGAACACGTGCGAGTCCATGAGAGTCCAGTAGTCATTGCGGCGCGAGAGGTAGGTGAACGGCCACGTCGGGTAGAAGTAGGCACGGCCGACGACCTTGGCGACCGGGTTGGGCAGCAAGTGCTTCTGGTAGGCGAGGTAGACGAGGCCGAGCGACACGGCCCAGACGCGCCAGTTACACAGCGTAACCCACCAGGGCTTCATGGGGTCGTCCAGCGTCGAGACGGAGCCTGGTGGTGCGTCGCTTAGAGCCGCGGTGAATCGAAGAGGAGCCCACATCTTCCACGAGGAGGAGCTCTTTCTTGATGGAGGAAACGGCCCTGGAAGTGTAACCATGATATGCGAGGTTACACTTCGTTTCAGAAGACTGACATGTATTTTAGTGACATGGGTTGCGGAATGGCTACAGGTCGGATCGAATGGCTCAGTTGGTGGCGGCGAGTTCGGCGCCTTGCTCGTCGGCGAGCTGGTACTCTGCGAGGAAAAGCGAGGCCGCGTGCTTCTGCATGTACTTGAGGAAGTCGTTGAGTCGCGGCTGGATCTGCGCCAGCTCACGCTCGGGGATCGTCGCGCTGCCCAGCAACACGGGCAATCGAACTGCAAAACATCAATCAATCAATCGCGTCGTGAGTGAGGGCATTCTAGCAGATAAAACCACAGGGAATAAAGAAAAACGCACCGAATAATCGCACGAGGTGCTCGGCACCGTAGATCTGGGAGAGTGGCGTGTCTTCGTGCTTTTGCTTGATCTGCTGGTACTGCTTGCGCTCGTATCGGTACAGCAGAATGGAGCCCAGCGCGCGGTCGAAATACGCCTGGATGCCCTCCATGATGCTCGCAATGTTCTACATCAATCAATCAACAAGATCAGCTTCTGATGAAAGGGCTTGATGGTAAAATGTGTCAGCGTACCTTGTACTCCTTGTCCTCCGACGCGTCCTCGCCCTTGACCTTGGACTTCTTGAACTCAAGGTAGTTGGCAATGATCTACCAAAAAAAATCGCATCGTCGTCAGCGTTTCACAGACCACCCAGTAAATCGCATACCACAGTACTAGCAACACACCTGCGCGACGCATGGTTTTCGCGGCAGCGGCACGAGCTTGTACGGCTCGTGGGTGATGTGTTTCCAGTCCTCGACGAGCTGCTTCTTGAGCGAGAACGGCATCTGCAGCGCGACTTGGCGCGCGTTCTCGAAATCGTCCTTGTCCATCGGCAGCTCCTCCGTGTCGTTATCGGCGTTCAGCTTCATCTTCTTGAACGGCGACTTGCGTGCCGTGCCCATGTCAATGCCTCCAGTGTTGATCTTCTTCTGCTTGGCGGCCGCGCGCTTGTTGGCCGACTCCTTGGCCGCGTTCTCCTTGGCCTGCGCCTGGACCTGGCGGTTCGCGGGCGTGTCTTCCATGATGCGCGTGATCGCGACCCATTCGTCCCACTTCTTGTGCCAGCCCTGGTAGTGCACAAAGTACTGCGTCGACGCCGTCGGCTTGATCTTGTCGTTGTCCTCGTGGACGCCGCTGCCGTGGTCGATCTTGAGCACCTTGGCCTCGTAGATCATGACGCCGTGGTGCGCCAGCACGGTGTCGTTCACCTTGATCGCCATGTTGCTTGCGTGTGTATGTGTGCGTGTGTATGTGGACGTCTCTGCGCTCAGGGTCCGTCCTATTGACTCGCGTGGTGATGGCAATGGAGCTCTTGGCGACGACGAGGTCGAAATTGCGCGGGGTGAGGAAATATTCCCAGACCAGGTGAAATATAACCGTAAACTTCAGTGCCACTTCCCGCCAGTTTTTGTTTAAAAATATTTTAGCCAATCAAAACGTTCGTTCGTTCAGTTTCTGCCTGTGAAGTGGTGACCAATCAAACGAATGGCCGTTTTGTCAAAATTCATGAAACCAAATTGCAGATATCGATAACGCGAATGGGCAGCTCAACTTGCCGTTGATGATCAAAAGAGGGTGTGTTCAGACGATGGCGTGACGTAATGCGGCGTGACGACCAAATCCCATCATCCCAGACGCACGCTGACGGACGGAAGGAACGGAAGGAAGGAGCCACCTTCGCACTGGACGGCGAAGGACGAGACGCAGGAGCTGAACGCGTCTGCAGGAAGCCAGAGGGCGCAACCAGTACGAGTACGCGCGTAGTCAGAAGCATCTACAGACGATACCATGGCCACCAACGTCGCCCACGAGAAGCCGGAGAGTGAGGACCAACCGGTGGGTTTAAAGGCAGACATTATGAGTGGAGCTCACGACCAGGAGCTCACGAATTTTGGTGGATTTTTGTGTGGAGATTAGACGGTCAAGAAGCTGCGTATTGATGAAGACGCGGCGAGTGTGGAGTCTGCGTCGACGACTGAGGTGCGCTGTTGTTGTCTCGCATTTGAATGGGCTGGTCGAATGTAAAACTGATGAAGTTGTGGTGGTTTATGTGGTGAGTAGGACAGAGCCGAGTCGGTTGACGCGTCAGCGGAGGACAGTGGAGAGGAGAAGGACTTGGAGAGCGCAGCCAATGGGAGCAGTGCGACTGTGAGCACGCCGAAAGCGGCGCCCTCGTCGTCGGGCTTTGGCGGCTTTAGTGGATTTAGTGGGTTCAGCTCGTATTCCGGAGGCGGTGGATTTTCGGGATTCGCGAAGCCTGCTGAGTCCACTACCTCCACGGTTCCTTCGTCGACCTCCTCGGGCTTTGGTGCGTTTGCGAAGACGGCCGAGTCCTCGTCATCCTCTGGATTCTCGGGCTTCGCGATGAGCGCCGAGTCTTCGTCGGGCTTTGGCGCATTCGCCAAGGCTGATGACGCGAGTGAAGGCTTCGGTGAAGCGGCGACTGCTGATTTCGATCCAAATGCGGAAGAAAACACGGCGGAGTTCACGCCGGTTGTCACACTGACGGAAGCAGAGGTATGTAAGCTTTGATCCATACCTATTGTGTGACGACGATGAGTTTTCTCACTTGTGTTGATCTCCAGCGGACTGTGAACGGCGAGGAAGGGGAGCGTCTCATTGTTGAGGTATGTATCATACTTCAGCGTTTGCTATTGTCTATGTCATTGCACTAACTGACGCTGTGCATGACTGAAATGCAGAAACGCGCCAAGCTCTTCAAGCTCATCGGCACCGACTACGCTGAAGTCGGCGTCGGTCCATTCCGTGTGCTCCAGCCCAAGGACGCCCGAGAGATCGAGCAAGTGCGAGCCAGTGCTCGCATCGTGATGCGACGAGAGTCGTACCCACGTGGGCCTGGCACCAAGCTCATCCTGAACGCCCGACTCACGGCGTGTGTGTCGTGCGTCAAGAAGTCGGAGAAGTCGTTGATGGTGGTGGTGGTGGAAGCTCCTTCGAGCGAAGGCAAGGATCAGGAGGCGACCGCGTCCACTGACCAGGACAACAAGATCAAGCCAGTCACGTATCTGCTGCGATTCGCGTCGCAGGAAGATCTCCTGCTGGTGCAGGACCGCGTGGTGGACTTGCTGCCAGCGCGTGCCGCCACTTCCTAAACTTCCCTTTTTCCTCCCCTAATGTCAAAACCGCACTTTTGCGTTTGCTCAATTTTCCACTTATCGATTTTACCGGTATTTTCTCTTTGGGATACCGTACTTTTGGCAGATGCTTCTTACAGACAGTTCACGTTTCGTAATTACGGTAATTTTGGGAGGCGTATTTACACAAGCCAAGCGAATGGTTGGCCACACCAGTCAAAGGCACGGGGCGGGAGTTTTTAGACCGAACCGCCGACAGTCCAACCGCCCGTTCGGCTCCGCTCGCTTGCCTCACCTCCCCTCCCCCGACATCGATCACTTCTTCAATTGAGACCGACAGAGCAGCATCAATCAACAGCTTCGACAACAGGAGACTAGTGTATCCAGCGACTACAACAACAGCGACAACGAGCGAGCGAGTGTGTGGATGAATGGCTTTCAATGGCTGGGCGATGAAGAAGAAACAGCTCCCTCTTCCTAACGCAAAATCCTTTGCGGTGAGGAAAAGCTGCATTCCGGAATCAATATTGCATCTCCGAGTCCACCGACAACATCAATCAATCGACTGAGCGGTATGTGCTGTATGCGAATGAGTGTGTATATCTGTATGAATCTGTACATTGGGGAGCCGTGGGTGCAATGATGAAAATTTCGTCTGATCTGGCTTGAACCAACTAGCCATGCGGAGTTGAATATATCACTATCACCCATAAAATGAGCGCTCACGAGCCCCCTCATTGATGTATGCAAGTGTGTGTGTGTGTGTGGGGATTGATGACCATATACTTTGGTCCGTGTTCTTGATACGGGTAATCCCGATGAAATCAACCAAAGTTCTGACCCTACCGAATGCCAGTGTGTCTATATATCTATCTATATGTTTGCTTCGTCGTACTCCACGCCGGCAATGTCATGCGACGTGGTCTGGGAGCCCCACTATGGTCTGCTCGACTGGATAGCTACCTTCTCGTGCGGGGATCTGTTGCGCTGAAAAGTTCAAAGGGTTTCTAATCGGTCCAGAGGGCGGGTGTTCGGTGGAGTGGGTCGGGAATCTCTCGGATCATTTGGTTGCATCTTGTAATTGGAACCGGTACTTTTTTCAGAAGCAAGAGTGATGAGCGAAATGTTCAGAGCGATCTTACTACGGATTCTGCTGCTTTGCCTCTGTGCAGCAGAGTCAACATAGATGCTCCCAACCTTCCATCAATGTGTGTATTTGTGTGCGGTGTTGATGATATGAAACCTCATGCACCACTCTGAAAGGATCTCCCCGCAAGGGGAGTGACTGTGTGGATAAACCATACACCTAATAGAACTTGTATGAAACACCGCTGCATGAACTGCCTGTATGAACTGTGTGTGTGTGAATGCTGGGAATGAACTGGAACCTTTGGACACGTGAGCTGCTGATGATATCAGTCCACAAATCTGAATACCTCTATCATTCGTCCATGCAAGTGGACACCAACCCGTGTAGAGGATCTATACTTTTTGGTGAAGCAACTCACTGTGTGAATGCTGTATGTGGGTATTGCCGAAAATGCGTTGCGCATGATTATTGTATCAACAAACCAGAAACACCCTTTTGTCCCGCTACGGCGGGAACCGTGTGGAACCTTTACACCTGTGTTTATGAAGCAACGCTGTATGCTATGTGTGTGTGTATGTCTGTATGTCTCCTTGTATGGAGTGCCAAGGCAATCGAAGTGACGAGAATCTTGTTATTTGGATTCCCCTTCTTGATTATCTATGATGAGCATCCTCCTTTCCGATCGGTTGCTTGGCACTTCTGTATATTTTTCTGCTTGCACATTGGGATTTGGCTATGATTATAATTTCCAACACAGACCTGTTCTGAAACCTACATGTGGATACACTAACATGCATCACCATATGAGCCTTCCCACTCCGTCAACCACTGCATTTTGCATCACTGCATTCATAAATCTCTCGTCGAGGTGCTATGATTATAATTTCCAACACAGACCTGTTCTGAAACACACATGTGGATACACTAACATGCATCACCATATGAGCTCTCGACAAGCTAAACAAACACTACAGTAGTTAGATCACTTCAACATCAATCAAATCCATTCAAATCAACCTATCTATCCTTCTCATTCTCCCCTCTTGTTAGAGCTACAGACCCGAGAAGCTCCTCTTCCGTGGTGACAAAGACCCTGACGGACTCACGAGCGTCGATGACGCTGCCTGCGCCGAAGAGTTAACGGAGACCGTCATGCCTTGGTTCGGATCCAGGCTCGACGCCAACGCCAGTGCATCGATGAGCAGCCGACGAGCGCGCTCGTAGTCCATCGGATCCAGCGAGTATAAGTCCTCTGCGTGAAGCCCGAGCTCGACGTACTTTCCGAACTGCGCGTGCCCAGGAGACCGCCAAATGAGCACGCCAATGTCGTTCTTGAGCCGGGCAAACTCGGCCTCCGTGAGCTTCTGCTGAGCCATTAGAAGTAGCTCGTAGCTCTGGATCGCGAACCGCAATGACTCGAAGCGAAGCGTCTCCACGGGGAACCCGTCTTGACCGGGCAGCACGAAGTACATGTCACCGACCTTCCAGTTTGGACTCCGCCAGCGGAGATCGTCCCAGGGCTTGGCCGGCCACAGACAGAAGTTCCACCGCAGGAAGCCGTCGAGACCAATGAAGTACGTGAGGAAACCCATGAGCTCGCCCTCGGCCAACGGCGACGACACGAACTGGTTCGGGAAGCCCGGCACGCAGCACACGTACCAGCAGAACCTGCCTTTCTTGACCTCGTGGATCTGCGTTTTCCACTTCTGCGTGACCTCCAAGTCGGCACACACAAGCGGCAGAAGCGGCACAAAGTCGACGACCTGGGACGGCGCGTAGTTGAGGAAATCGAGATGATTGAGCGCCACTTTGACCTTGAATTGCGGTGCGAGCCGCTCTAAAAACGCCATTTGCGCGTAAAACAGAGATAACTCGCTTGGTTCGTCGGCGCAGATCCGCACACGGTCGACGAGTTGGCGTGAGACGCAGTGCTCGTAGAAGAGTCGGACGAAGGACTCGATCTCAGGGATCGAGTGGAGATACCGCACGCGGTGGGTCTTGCGGTTCATGCATCGGATCCGCCACGAATCCAACGGCTTGTCTTGCGGCGACTCCTTGTTCTCGCTGGCATTGGACGACGGCGTGGACTGTGTCGATGGCGTACTCTCCACGGGACAGCCAAAGCCATGGGCCGGGTCTTTCCAGATCGACAGGATGCCGAAAACTTCGATTTCCGAGGCCATGTGATGCTTGTCCGCGAGTGCGATGAGCCGGTCAAAGTGCTGGAAGTCGATCGTCAAGCTGCCGTCCTTGGCGTCTTCGTACACATCCAGAATCGCGTGCTCGAACAGCGCGGACGGGTACGTCGTCTCATTGTAGCACATCTGACCCGCCCACGGCATCTCGGTCGCTACGATCGTCACGCACTTCTGGCCAAGCTCCGCTAGCAACGCCAAGTACCGATCAATCAACATGAAGTGAGCGTCACTCCACAACGGCACAGTCCCGTGGCCTCGCGCGATGGAGGTGTGGTGCTGCCACAGATCGAGGTGGAATTTCCACTGAGACGGCGGCGGAAGCGTCACGTCTGCGACTCGCACGTGGATATTTGTACTCCAGCTCAGCACTTCGTCCGTGAAGCCCGCGTGCTGCGTGAAGAGATGCACGGGGATGTCGTAGTTGCCTTCCACAGCATTCTCCAGCACTCGAACGCGGACGTACACAGCGTGTTCGAGCATCAGCGAGTGCGACGACGTGCGCTTCTCCAGCGTTTCCATCTTGCGGTCACCGTTTTCATCTTCCACATAGCCGACAAAGAACACTTGCACCTGAAGAGCTTGTGGCAAGTACGACGTCTCCACGTGCACGCGGCACCGCGGCGTGTGGCCTTGAGGCAAGAACCAATTGGCTCGATCCGTCGTGAGCTGGAACGGGTCGTTGGACAGCACTCGTAGCTGCGTTCCAATCACTTGGTTCTTGACAGCAACGAGATGGTCACCGTCACGGTCTTCGTAGCACGGCACTTGGTCCGACGCCCACTCCACTCTAGGAAACACTTGCTTTCGACCCGACTGCTGCTGCTGGTCTGATGACGTGTTGCTGTCTTGATGACCGGTCATGAGATCGTCCTCAGTCTCCGCTTCGAGCTGAGGATGTGGCTCGCCGCGAGCGACGTCTTTTGCCATTGCAGGAGCGAAGTGCGAGTACAGCCACATGACCTTGTGCTTGCGCTTGTGTAGCGACGCGGGCCAATTGAAATTGCTGTGGTTGGTGGACGGACTGCCAACGTCCGTCCACGTGAACGGCTGCGACGAACTCGGTGAGACTGCGCCTGCGTTGAACAAACCGGACAGCGGTGTGGTGCTGGTGGGCGTGTACGAGCCCAAGCTTGCTGCGCGTGCCAGAGGATGGTGGTGGTGGCGAGGCGGCCGTGGCGACTCGGTGGTTTGACTGGCTGCTGGCAGCGAGCCATGGAAGGACGCCGAGCGAAGCGTCGTCTGGCGCCGCGAAAGATCCAGCAGAGAACGTTGAGGAGGCGAGCCGTCTTCATCAATCAGAAGTTCCATCGCCTCTTGGTCCAACGCGATCTCGATCAGCACAGCGCTGTCTCGTTCCTCGATCTCCAGCGACGACGTGTCCGACATGGCGGCATCACCACCACCGTCGGACATGTTGGTGTCGTCCAGATCGTCGACGACTGCGAGTGATGAGGACGATGCGACGGACAGCAAGCCGCTGCCATTGGCTCGATACACGTCGTCAAAGCTACCGCGCGAAGGCGCCGGCGAGCCGAGCGGCTCCATTGCTGTGGATGCGGCCGAAGGCGTTCTGCTTCGACTGGCGGTTCTTCAAGGAAAGTGAGACCATCGCAAAGTATCAGATGAGCTGGAGTGTACCAGGAATACGGTACAGAGTTGCATTGAAGATTGGGCGACAGCAATAATTATTGTTGCAGACTTTGTCGATGCCTCGCCAACAATATTGGCTCTGGGATCGCGTCGTGGAGGAGCCGGACACGCGTGCGGGCATTGTGAGTCTGTAGCTCATTGAGAATATGGCCATAGGCTTGGCTGAGCTGATCTGGAGTTGTGGTTTCCAATAGTTGGAGTGTGGAATAGTGCGGACACGACCCTTGAGGTTCTGGAATGTAAGCTGTCACCCAGGCAACGGACTGGTGGTGGACCACGAACGCAGTTGCAGTGCACACACAGCACACGTTGCTCAGGAAAGACGATTCTCCGTCCACTGACACGTTACCGGATTCAACCTCGTCGATAAGCTGGCGTCGTGCGTCATCTCGAGCTGCCGCCCTCGCCTCTTGGATCAGGAGCTCCAGAGCCTGTTGAGCAAATGCTTCCTGCGTCCGTCCACCTCGCGTGCTGTCCGTTCGGTCGCCTCCATTTTCTTGTAACTCGCGGATCTTCTGTTGAAGCTTGTGGTGCATCTCATTCTTGCGTACTTTATCCAGCTCACGCTTCACGAAAGCTGCGGCGTTCTCCTCGGCCTGGGCAATATATTGGGCCTCTCGCGTGACTCGCAGCAACTCCCTCTCCACCGCAGCGGTTCGCTCAACACAGCATTTCTCTGCGAGGGTTTCCCACTCAAGAGCTCGACTCAGTTGTTCCAGAACGTGGACCACCTCTAGTCGGTGGCGTAGCTTTCTCACGAATCGTCTCGCCAAGAACCCTCGCACTGTCGCCGTGATCGTGGTCACGGATCTCCTAATACGCTTGTACTTGCTTCGCGCTCGATACATTCTCCAGTGCGTCTGCAAGCACACCACTGCCGGTCGTTGGATCTTGGCTCTTGTGGCGTACACTCGCCACTGCTCCATGCAGTTGCGTTGCAACTTTGACCACTGAGTCTGCAGATGCGTTCTAAGCTTCTGCTGCCTCTCCTTCCACTCTTGCCACTGCCCAAGCGCACTCTGCATCTGCTTACGACGAGCCACTTGCTTGAGTTGTTTCTTAAACGCCTTGACGTCTGCGACGCGTTGTCTCCATCGTTCAAATCGTGCTCTCAAGTCCTCCTGCATCGCGAACTGGAACCGCCACCGCACTTCGATCTGCTTCTGCGTGTACTCGAACCACGAACGGAACGCACTGGCAGCAAACCGCCAGCGAAGCCGCTTCAAGAAGACTCCGGCACGTCGCTGGTGTTCTCTAGCTCTCAAAACGAGCCCAATGCCATGCCGAGAACCCGAGTAGACGACTTCTCTCGCCAGCGTGACGATCCAGTACTTTCGTAGTGCGAGAAGCCGTTCCTGTCTCCATTTCTGCAGCTTCCGCACGATTTGATCGATCAACAGCGCGTACAATCGTCCAGGGAATGGCGTGCAGCAGTACAAGATCGCATCGAGGGCTCCGTATCGGCTAGCCAGATAGAGATACAGTGCGTAGTCTTGGCGTGAGAGCTCTGCCCATCGCTGGGCTTGCTGTTCTTCACGCTCCGCAGCAGCCTCTTCGTCTTCTTGCTGTGTTTTGCTCACGCATTCTACTGACTCATCGACTTTTGCATGCGTCCACTGCTCGTTGAGTTCTTCAGAAGGCGAATACCGAACTGGAAACCCCCACAATGCCGAGTCTGTGAGATTCGCGAGGCGATGGCGCTTGCGTGTCGAAGTTTCTCGTGGCGATGGAGAAGGAGGCGGCAGCGTATTGTGCTGGAGCTTGGCCACTTGAACTCGTCTTAGTGGATGGTATGTGTGGTCCTCATCTGGGAATCGGGAAGGACGAGTGGAAGGAGGCGTTGGCTTCTCTGGAGACTTCCATGGCCGCTGCTGAGGCTTTCCACGAGGATCGTACACCGCCGCTGGATCGTACGGCTTCCCTCGAGCCCCACGAGTCGCACCCGCTGCCCATGGCTGACTCCCCATGCTTGTTTCTAACTATTATCACAGGGGAGTTCATCGACCGTGAGGTCATGGCAGCTCTTGCATGCGTATATTTGGCATCACTAGACGAAGATAAAGCTAAATATTGATGGGATTAATGCGGAAAAACATGGACTACAACGAGATAAATGAGCAATAGCTCCTCATGACCGGCTCAAACTCACTGGGTAGCAGCATTGGCGGCATTCGTGGCATTGAAGCTCGCCAGCACGTGGCTGCGCTCGCTGCTGAACGCCTCGTAGACGTCAGCTTCGTAGCACACGATGCCGATGCGGCCCTGCCACTCAGGATGCGTCCGCAGGAACTTGTGGATGGTCTGCATCGCTGTGTGCGTCGCCTCTGGGACCGGAACCATCAAGTTTCCAGTGGAGATCGATGTCATCGCAAGACACTCGACGTTTTCCTGGACTGCCTTCTCCAGGACACCACTGTACGTTCTGGCCAGTGTCGGGTAGAGGTTCGGAAGCCCCATGTACGGTCCATTGCAGTGGATCAGTACGCGAGCACCAGTGTTGAATCCGGGCGTCACGTGGCTCTCGCCAGTACGCAGTTGCACCCGATGGGTCCGCGTATGCTCCACCAGCGCATCACCAGCACGCGTGAACACGATACTAGCGGCACCGTTGTATGGTCTCTGGAGAGTCGGAGTGCCTGGGAACGCGATGGCATCAATGGGACGTCCGTCCACGTCAGCGATGGTGCCAATATCCCCACGAATGACGTGGACGCGCTGCTGGAAGCGCTGCCATTCAGCAGCAGAAATGAGGAACTCGGTGGCCTCCGCACACGCGAGTTTCGAGGCAAACCACTTGGGCAGGTCCACTGGCACGACTGGAGGGGCGGGGGGCTCCGCTGGCGTCTCGACCTCCGCCTTGACCGTAGTCTCAGGCTGCTGCGCCTCTGTTGCTGCAGTAGGAGCCGTCGTGTTCGCAGGGACAGCGTTCTCCTGCTCTGAGTCTGCACCTTCACCTTCATCCTCGTTGTCTTCGTCATTGTCTTCGTCATTGTCTTCGTCATTGTCTTCGTCCTCCTCGTCGAGGTCACTTTCATCCTCCTCATCGTCGTCCTCGTCCATCACTGGATCCGCGAGCTCCGGCGTGTCCGCTGTGACATCACGGCGTCCGCCAAAGTGCTGCGTGAGCAGCTCCTGCCACAGCGTAGCGTCCTCAAACAGCCACGCGACGTCGCCCGCTTGCGCTGCGACGGTGAGAAAGGCGTCCACATCACTCAGCGACAGCGCCAGCAGCACGCGCTGCATGACCATCTCCAGATGCAGCACGTCGCGCACCGTCGCCGGCTTGTGCTCGCTGTCTGCGCTGCTGCCGTGGACGCTCGTGGCGTGCGCCGTCTTCATCGCCTTGCTCTTGGAAGGTGACGCCATATTCATGGTGTTATGGCTTTTCCGAAAAAAATCCGAATGATGTTGTCGGCCAGGACGGGATCTGATTGATGGATGCCATCGTGAATTCCAGCCAATCAGAAGCGAGATAGTCGTTACCCGGACCATACTTGAAGTTTGTATGAACTTCGTAATGATTCGGTAGAATAATGGACATCATTTCGGACCAATCACAGAAGAAATCCTGACTAAATGATATCTTGGGTTGATATATCTTTAGAGAGGTAAAAACGTTCTGGACTACCATCATTCTCGGTTCAACCCAAAACGCGAGGAGCTCCTCAAAAAGAAAAGCGTCCAGGACAGGCATCCGTGCGACACCAGCACTGTGACAACAACAGCAGCAACAACGACGAACATGGCGAGCTCCGTGCGTGTGCTGGATATCGCGGAGGCGATGCGGACGATCTTCCTGCTGCTCGACTTCACTGCGCTGGACAAGCTTCTGACGGTGCTGCAGCTGGATGACACCGGGCGCACGTATCTACAGGACAGCGACCTCTGGAAGGAGCTGACGCAGCAGCATTTCAAAGGCCAGATCGCGCAAGAACTCGAGTTCCTAGCGCTTCCACAGAAGCAGCGCGTCTGGCAATGGACGGATCGCAACATCACGTGTATGGAGCTTCAGCAGTTCCTGCGCAGCGGCGACGAACTCGCGCATTTCAAGAAGTCGGTGTCGGTTGTGCACGGCGACATCGGACGAATCCAACAAGTGGGCGGCGTGCCATTGGACGGCCTCGCGTTCCCGACGAACTCGTACTTGACCAACCACTATGTTGGCGCCGCGAATGCCATCTTCAGGCGTGCTGGCCAGGGTCTCACGGATTACGTGCGGACTCCTGGTTTCGAAGGCCGTCGAGACGTAGGCAGCGCCGTGCCGACGCCTGCGTTTGATGCCGGTGTGAAGCGACTGATCCACTGCGTCGGCCCACGAATCTCGCAACAGGCGTGTTTTGAGCTGCTATACCGAACCTACGAGAACGTCATGCACACGGCACTCGCAGAAGACCTCCAGTGCGTCGCCTTGGCTTCCATCTCGACTGGCGCATTGGGCGTCCCGGTAAAGGAAGGCGCCTTGGTCGGGTTACAAGCCATCCAGAAGTTCATTCGAGCCAACCACTGGGAGGGGAAGATCGCGATCGTGTGTCTTGAAGAACATGTCCTCGCCGCGTTCGAGGCAGAGTACAAAGCCGTCATCGAGAACTTCAACGCCTCGCCTCCGCTACCTTCAAACGAGTAGATCTGAGTTGCACCCTGATTCCATCTGCCGACTCAGATTTCGTCCCGAATAATTCTGGTTAGTCCCTTGTTTAGTGGAAGATTTTCGGGGACAATCAACAAGCCGTTTCATTCCTAACATTCGAGAATCACTGGATTGGATACCGGTATCAATTATCAATTCCTGGAAATTTCGAAAATCGGCTCCTCCACGTGGCTTGACAATATCATAGCGCTTGGTCGACGGCCAATAAGCTACACACCGCAGGCTGTACGTACGTACATTGCGGCGCGTCCATTGATCTACGTGGACAAAAAGGAAGAAGTATCAATCAGGCGCAGTGATGGTGTTGGGTGTGCGCGCATTGGTGACGGCGGTGGCGGTGAGCTGCGCGCTCGTGGCGTCCAATTCAGTGCGTATATTACCACCAAATCTTCTCAAAATGAAGAGCCATTCACGAAATGATTGATCGACTTGAATTGATGTATCTGTAGGCGTCTCTAGTGGTCGACGCGCAGCCTCAGAATGCCTCCAAGGTTCGCGTGGCGGCCGAGAATGCGTTCGCTACCGGCGACATGAAGAAGGCGATCTCTCTGCTGTCCAAGCTCATCGAACTCGAGCCGGCGAATGAGCGCAACTACTACAAGCGCTACCGCGCGTATCTGATGGAGCGCAAGTACGCGCACGCGCTGGCTGATCTTTCGTCGTCGCTTGACGTGAACCCGAAGTACAAGCAGGGCCTCGTGCAGCGCGGCAAGCTTCATCTGATGTTGGGCCAGTGCAGTGATGCTGTGGTTGACTTTACGCGCGTCGTCGAGGTTTACCCGACGGATACCAGCGCCGCGCAGCAGCTCGAAAAGAGCAACCAGTGTGCGCTGTACATCGATGAAGCAGGCCGCGCGCAGAGCCGAGGAGACTACGGCAGTGCCCACGCGTATTTGACGCAGGTGATCGAGGAGACGGCGGTGTCGAGTGTGGCGCTGCTGCTGGAGCGAGCGCAGCTGAGCGTGTCGCTGAACCAGCCTTACGACGCCATCGCCGATCTGGGCGCCGTGCTCAAGCTCGAAGGATCCAACCTGCCAGCGCTGCAGATGCGTGGCGAAGTCTTCTACACGGTGCGGCTTCATTGATGCGCTTTCTGATTGATTAAGTGGAGTGATACTAACTGCGACTGATTGATGCATTCAATTGATTGATTTTCTATCGTTGTATTAGCTCGGTGACAAGCGATCGCTGGACGCGGCGTTGACGCACTTCCGCGAAGGATTGCACTCGGATCCAGAGCACAAGGGACTGAAGAAGCTCTACCGCCAGCTCAAGAAGGTGCTCAAGTTTATCAACAACGCTGAAAGCGAAATGGAACAGGGCGCGTTCAGCGAGGCCGCTGAGGACTGGCAGTCAGCATTGGAAGTCGACCCGACCCACACTACCATGAACAAGGACCTGTTCTTCAAGCTGTGCGAGTGCCAGCTCCATCTGAAGCAGTACGCCAAGGCCCAGGCCGCGTGTGAACAGGTCGTTCGCGTCGACGACAACCACGGCGACGCCCACCTCAAGCTCAGTGAGGCGCATCTTGGACAGGAACACTTTGAAGACGCCGTGCGGTCGGCGAGGCGAGCGGCTGAGATCGACAACTCGAACCGAGCGTACCAGGAGGCCGTGAGCCGTGCCGAGGCCGCTCTCAAGCAGAGCAAGAACAAAAACTACTACAAGATCCTGGACGTGCCGCGTGACGCGTCGCAAAAGGAGATCAAGAAGGCGTACCGTAAGCAGGCGCTCGAGTGGCACCCAGACAAGCACGCCGACAAGGAAGAAAGCTTCCGGGAAGAAGTGAACAAGAAGTTCCACGACATTGCGGAGGCGTACGAGATTCTGGCGGACGAAGAGATGCGGGCACGCTACGACCGAGGCGAGGACGTGACGGGCAATGGGCAGCAGCAGCAGCAGAACCCGTTCGGCAACCCATTCGGAGGCGGCCAGTTTTTCCAGCAGGGCGGCCGAACATTCCACTTCAACTTCTAAGCGGCGTGGTACTCGTACTCATACCACCACCGAAGAGGAAGGCAGAGAAGAAGAAGAAGAAGATCCTGAAGAAGAAGGAAGAAGCAGCATGGAGGCGTGTGATGTGTGTGGCCATCGATCACGCACGCAGCACATGGCTGTCGACGTTTGTGAGTTGAATTCTCCGTTCCCTCCTGTTAGACGTGACTGACTGACTGCAAGCCAACCGCAAGACCAAAAACAAATAAAGATCCCCACTTGTTTCCTGTTTGACAAACTCGTGTGGTAAGCGAACGCTTCGAAGATGGATACTGCTCGTTGCTCCAAACTGAAAGGTGACGCCTCGGTGGACGGAGAGGCCGCTGTCGTTGGACATGGAGGCTGGAGAGGAGACAGCCACGCCACGCCATGCCAGTTCAGTTCGACTCGCCACATCCTTCATCACAGAACAGACCAGACGCTAGCGACACACTTCAATTTGCTGCGCGTTGTTACTCGACGGCCATGTCGCGCACGCATGCGAGGCCTGGGTTCAGAAGGGTCCAGCGTTTCAAGACGTCGCAACGTGGATGTTAAAGTGGAACGAACCTAGAACGATCGGCGACATGCATCATTGTTGCATGGGAGTGATCATCGCATGACTGAGGCGAGTTCTCATCGAAACCGAACGGAAGCATGTTCTTCCAGGAGACAAAACAACGGAGGTAGCCACGTACGCAAACGCAAACGCAAACGCATGTCTGGCCTGGCGTACACCACAGTACTCAGGCCATCACGTGATTTCATGGCTTCATGACTTCGTCTCCACAGCAACCATGGCCTATCATGCTGTACGGATCTTCTCGCATCGGCGGAGATCGAGCTGGAATTCAGAGAGGGAATTTGCTGGTTGATTATTGCAGGAAATGATGAGTCTGGGCCTCTGATACTGTACAGTTTGTAAGGAACAAGCATTCCAGTCATGCTGTCTCTCTTTCTCTCTCTCTATCTTCAGCAAATGCGCTTCCTGTAAGTCAATCATTCCCACTGAAGACTTTGTATGAGCGTGTGCAAGTGGATTGGGTATCCATAACGCAATGCCAAAGGAGTCAGCACCTCCGAAAGTATCCATTATGAAAGGTAAGTGAAGCTTTATTTGACCGCAAGGACTTGACATCACCCAGAAGATATCAATTATAACAGGCAAGCAAACCAACTTCAAGCGCCGCATGCGCACAGCTTCGCATCTAATCCGCACGCTCGCAACTAATCCATCGAATCCGTTGTAGGCGGCAGCTTACCACACACACACGACAATACAGCACCCCCAGCGTCGCATGCAGCAGTGAATGCTGGCTCCCAATCGCCACATCAGAGGAGGCTCTAAGGTCGAAGGCCTTTTCAGATTTCAGACCCCCGTGCCTCTCACGTCTCACCCACAAAAAAATCACTTTGATGAGCAAGGCGAGCTGATCGATGGCTCCATGGAGAGGGCTGCCAGTCACCAGTCTTGGGCTCGTGCTCTAGTGTGGCACTCAGTCCACTCATTCACATTGTCCGCGAAGTTTCAAGGAAGAATGACCAGGATCCTCCTCTTCACGGTCATCCGACCCAGCGCAACCGCCGCGCCGACGAACGATTGGCTACACCGGGTCAGCCCGCAACTCCACGCCAGATCTCTTTTCACGGTGGCATTCATGAGCACGGAAAGCACTGGACACAAGGACACTGTCAGTGCCACCAACCGGCACATTATTGTATAGGAACCGCGTAAGATCGGCATGATGGATACCTCCATAATCAAATATCCGCGACAATATTATTCTACTGAATTTTTTACAGAACCTAGTTTGAATTGTGAAAGTTGATATCTGGTTCAATAATCTTTCAGAAAGGCTCACAATTTTTCCACGCATGTCAGTGTCGTCAGCTCAGCTGGGCACTTTTTTCCGGAGACCTTGGAAGCCGGACGCGTTTCAACAACACAGGCGATTCGGTCGGCCATGGAAGGAATTTTTGAGTCGTCATCGGCCTAGCGTTGGTGTTCGCCTTCGCAGCATGCATCTCGACGGTCTCCTCTTCTGCTTCCCCTCCCCTGCGCTCCCCTCCGCTCCGCTCTCCTCCTCCTCTGCGAGAATCTGCGGCTGTTCGTCTCTGTTCCTGTGTTTCCCGCCGTGCGGTGCCATCGCTTTTTTGTTTGTTTGTTTCTTTTTCTTTGCGTCGGCTCCCCTTCGCCCCACGTCCGACGCAACGGAGGGTTCAACACAAAACGGAGGGTTCAGAGGACTCCGTGTTTAACACCTTGAGGCCAGGATAGTTTTTTCGGTTCATTTCTCAACTTGCGACCAAAGTTTCACACCCACACAACACTCAACCAAAACTCACAAACGAAAACACCACACAAACCGCCAATGCCGAGACCCGGACGAAGCTTCACGAACGCCAGCACACAGACCCACAATCCGGACGGGTGTCCGAGCGACCACGAGAGCGAAGAGGAGGAGCGCCACCGAGACATGGTCTCCCCTATGCCTCCACAGGCCGGCATCCGAACGCCAGGCCGCACGCCACGCCGCCAGCCCATCGAACGACCTTCTTCAGCTCGTGATTTGCGACCTTCGTCGACTCATGAGTCCCGAGCTATGCCAGCTCGCGAGTCTCGACAGCCTATCGAGAGACCTTCATCAGCACGTGACTTGCGACCGACTTCAACCCGCGAGTCTCAACCTGCGTCTTCTAACAGCTCGCGGAATTCATCCGCGCGTGACCTGCGGTCTCCTGCCGTCCACGAGCCGCTTCCAACGTCAGACCGTGACTCGGGCACGTCCCACATGAGCATCTCGTCGACGGCAGGGTACCGGCTTCGTCCTGTGAACCTGAGCGATGAAGAGCTCGTGGCGTTGGCGCATGCCACCAAGCTCAAGATCCACTGGGACTCGATCCTGCGGTCCACGAATGCCGGCCACGCCAAGTGGAAGTGGCTCGAATACAACGGCGACTTTTCGATCTTTGTGCGTGAGGATGCCCACAAGTACGCCGTGCTCGCGATCGGTGTCGTGCCGGCCAACGTCGCGGAGCTCGTGAGCGTCATGCACGCGTCTGATAATGACCAGTACCTGCGCAAGATGGAGGCGATCTACGGCGACCAGTTCCGCGACGGCTGCTTCGTGTTCAACGCCGACATGGACTGCGATAAAGTCCAGGAGATGTCCAGCAATACCGCGAACCCGGACGACGACAGCTCACTTGTAGGACTCTCGGTGAAGACGGCGACGTTCAACAAGCCGAATTGGCTCGCCAGCCACGAAGAATGGTGCTATTTGGACGCCGTGTACCAGCAGCCACACCCAGAAGGACCGGCTGGCGGAGAGGATACCTTCGAGAAGCTCATGACCTCGGTTCGACCTCAAGAAATCATCGCGGGGCTGTCGCCTGGACGTACCAAGTACATCGAAAACGTCGTGACTGGGTACTTGCTCAAGCCTGAGGTTGAGATCGTACCTAGCACAGGACCGGAGACCCCAGGCACGCCACAACAAACAGCTCGGAAGATGGCCCGTGTTCATTTCTACAGTGAGCTCACCATCACAACGAACCAGCACCACTTTGGCGGGCTGTACATGCCGTCGTTTGGCACGACAGCGACCGACAAGGCGGTCAAGACGCGATTGCTCAAGATGGCTCGAAGCTGCGCTCGGTTCCCACTGATCATCCAACGCCGTCGGCTCGGTGTGCAGAATGTGATCGACCCAACCAAGATCTTCCCACCGACCAGCACACGCTGTATTCAGTGCGAGAAGTTTCTGCTGATTGCCAAGATCTGTCGATTGTGCGGACAGGGCGTGTGCCAGAGCTGCTCGGCCAAGCACTACCGCGAGACGCTGGACCGCAAGAGCCAACGCGTCAACGTCCACCACATTCGCGTGTGTGATATCTGCATGGAACGCGTGGAGAAATCCAACTACTCGGCGCTGACGTTCACGAGCCTTGCCGCCCCACGGATCGAGCGAAACGCTGAAGATACGGCGAGAGCGTCTGCTGTCCTACGGAATCTGTTGCGTGAAGCCTATGACACGGCGACATCACCTGAGAAGAAGGCGTCTGTGCTGTCAGTTATCAAGTGCGTTGTGGACCAAGACGTCCGCAACAGCTCTCCGTTCACTACTCTACGAGTCCCTGAGACGTCCACGAGGTCTCCTGGTGTCGTGGTGACCAAGGGTGTGACCGAGAAGAACGTCATAGAGGCACTGGAGTTCGTCAGCGTGGACGACATCAATCACGAAGAAGCCGAGATCGCCCACGCAGAAGGACGTGGCTACGTCATTGATCCTCGCAACCCGGACCAGCAAATCAATCACCCACTGCCTGAAAATGAAGGTCAGCGACTCCAGGCTATCGAGGACGAGCACCTGCGGGAGCTTGGCAACATCCAGGAGCTCAACATCATTTGCGATCTCGCTGCCCAAGAGATCGGCTGCTTCGCGACTATGATCACAGTCATCGACCAAGACGTGCAGCTCATTCTTGGCGCTAACCGAGAAGATCTGCGTGCCGTGCGGTTCCCGCGAGCGGATACGTTCTGCTCGCACATCATCATGGACAGCAAGCCGCTCATTGTGCCGCACCCAGAGGCCGACATCCGCTTCCACCAGTGTGGCCCAGTGCAGCATTTTGGTGCGAGATACTACTGTGGCTTCCCACTGCGTGCTCGCGATGGCACGGTTCTCGGATCGTTGTGCTGCGTCGACACCAAGACCCACCAGCTAACTGAGACCCAGTACGCGGCGCTTCAAACGCTAGCCAACACAGCGACCAAGGTCGTGCGAAACTCCACGAAGCTGTTTGAAGAGCACCTGCTCACGCAAGACATGCTCAAGCACGCGTGCTGCAGTCGATGCCGAAGCACGACGCACCCAGTCGTCGCTGCGCCATCGTAAGAGAAGTGATTGACGTGGCCTGTTTATGTGCAATCAGTCAAAGAATTTCCGTATGAGCATTTTTCGATGTTCAAAGCAAATCAACTTCATAGTTTCTGCAGTGAACTGTACTAAAATGTATCATATCTTGCCTTCAGATGGATCATGTGCCAGTGTGGACAGAGATTTACACTCCGTATCAGGTCGTAGATGCCAGATAACTTGCCCTCAAAATGTGGGCAAAAATATGGCCTTAACATCTTCCTGTATCGTGGCAGTCACCAGGGGTGCAGGGCTTGACGTACCTCTATTGTACCAAGCCGTCGCGAGAGATCACCCTGTGGGTGATTTCACCTGCATAGCGTCTTTCTGGAAGGCTCTGACAAGCACCTCAACTCGTAACTCCTGCAGTTACAAAAGCGTAACCTCGAACCGAACGCTCTGCGCTGGACTGACACTGTCAGGCAATCCAACTCAAAGGGCTTGAATGCGCCTTCAACTACTACCATTCCTGAGTACAGCAAGAGAACTCTCGCGCGGGGCAGTATCAATGATTCTATCACTGAATTTTCGTTCGAGCACGTCATCTTCTTTTTTCTGTTGACTCGACGTCGAGTCCAAGAAGAGCCGTTGACGTCAGTGCACTTATCGACAGTTTGTAGCCAGCACGCAAACTCACATAACATTCTCCAAAGAGGAGACCGTCAATGGTGAAGCCTATAAGATGAACTATCACGCCTCAGACGAACACTGGCAAGTTCGATGGAGGTCGCGCGGTGCCTATGTCCACGTACAGAGCACTATTTGTGGGGATCATTCACAGGGACGGGATAATCATTCATTCATAGATCTTCCATATCTTGAGCAGCTAAGTCAAGCGAACCATGGCGCCTCTCTTCTCTCGCTTCAAGGCGCACTCGGACGAGTCCAACCAAGACACCAACGACGACGCAAGACATGACTCAGCCAGTCCTCAGGCCACACGTGCTGCCTTTCGCACGCGGCTCATCAAGCTGAATGATGACGAGATCGCCGCCGCGGCAATTGATACCAAGCTCTGCACTAACTGGCAGGACGGCATGCGTTCAGCTCGCGTCGGACCAGCGTGGTGGCGGCTCAATAGCGTTGTCGGCGATTTCGCCGTTTACACACGACAGGAGTCCCGACGCTACGGCGTCTTGGCGGTGGGAGTCGTACCTGGCTGTGTGGCTGAGATCCTCAACGTTCTCCAAAGCAGAAACAGCGCACAGTACGAGCAGCGCATGCAAGCAGTCTTTGAAGACCAGTTCAAAGAAGGATCGTTCGTACACTCAGTGGACGTTGCCAACGAGTTTCTACCGGGCCGCCA
>JAADXE010000274.1:0-34489 GCA_023337545.1 Pythium coloratum
AAGTCTCTTGTCGCTGGTGGTATCCACAAGATACAACGCCGGGTCTACTACAACTCTTACAAGATCTCTGTGAATCCTGAGGATACGAGGCAGTTGATGCCAGCGCTTAATCATGGACGAGGACTTGCACTTGGAATCGGCTCAGGCTCAACGGCGGTTCCTCCTCTTGATCACCTTCGCTGTCCTCCCCTCGCTCTTCCTCTTCTTCTTCCTCTTCGCGCTCTTCTTCTTCATGCTCGTCGCTCTCGTTGTCAGCCTCGTTGTCTGAAGATTCAGGGGACCGCCGATCGTAGCGTCTCGGATCATAGGCGCTGAGTGGGGACGAGGGCTTTGGTCGACTCACCCTACGCGCGTGTCGTGAAGGAGAGAGCTGTGCCTGCGCTGCTCGCTGCTGCTCCAGCCTCGCCCTCTCGCGCTGTACTGGCAACGCATCGTCCCGATTGATGTCGTAGAAGCCACGGCTTTTGATGACACGACTGCTTCGTAGTGTGTTCTCACGGTATCGCGCGCCGTTCATCGGGTCCAGTCGAGAGGCCGTGGGCGACGCTGTCTCAGTGATTCGTGGAGCGGTTCTGTCCTGACGAGGAGACACTGCGATGAACTCACTCTCTCCATTGAGTGACTGCTCCAGTGGGTTTTCGTCATCGATGAAGCGGTATCTGGAGAGGCGCCGAAAGCGCGACGAGTCCAGAGCTTTCGGCGGCGAGTGGAGGTTGGAAGCAGGAGCGAAGTCGGCCAAGGACATAGCTCCTGGGCGTGACGTTCGGTTCGAAGTAGGACTCGCACGCGCTCTGGTGGCAGGAAGGGGAGGTGATACCAACGGACGTTGCCTCTGGCTGACGCTGTGGTCGCGACGACTCACGTGCAGTGGCGACGGAAGACGTGTTGGCTTGGGAGTTCGGGCCTGAGGTTGGATCGGATGGCCTCGCTGTGGAGTAACTGCCGTTGACGCTCGAGTCTCGAGAGCTCGGTCGATTCTGTCCATGGTCTCGAGCCGCTGCTCGTTCATCTGCCGCTGGGACTCGAGCAGCGTCGCCATCTTCTCATTCTCCATTTGCATGAGCACTCTTTCCATGCGTAACTCTTCTTTCTCTCGCCGCAGTTCGTCTCGTTCTCGCCGCAGCTCGTCCCGTTCGCGACGAATCTCGACAAGCAGAGCTCGGTACTCGTCCGCGATGTGGTCGCGCTGCTGGCTCTCGTACACGGCTGGTGGATCCACCAGGCCCATTGCCTGGCGGAAGTTGAAATCCACGCTGTCATTCAAAGTGGTCTGCTGCTGTCGTCCAGCATACACCGGTGCTGGAGGTGGCATGGTGGTCTCTTCCTGGTCCTGGCGCGTGAGCCTGTCATAAGCCTGATACTGTGAACTCGCTTGGGAGGACTTTGGAGGAGCTGGCGGCGATGGGATCGATCGGTAATGCTGCGGGCTGTACGCGGCCGAGAGTGGCAGGCCCAGTTTGCGCTGGGCCCGCAACTGGCGGTCTCTCAGGAGCCGCATTTCCTCGTGGACTTCGTCGTGTTCACGCAGTCGCTTCTCTTCTGCCTCTTGCAACAGTCGCCGCTCTTTATCACGCACTTGCTCATCCAGTAGTCGTCTCCACTCTAGTTGCTGGGCCTTCTCACGCAGGCGGTCCTGTGTGGACAGCGGATCGACGGCATTTCGGAAGCGCTGATGCGTAGTCGCCGACGCAGTGCTGGACGCGCCGTGCTCTCCATTCTCGATCAGCGGGTTCGCGTAGGGAAGCGCAGTGCTGTCCATGTGGAAGCTGAAGCGGCTCTTACCTTCGGCACTCGCGCCGCCCAGATCCGTCCACCATTTCGCCGGAGACTGCTCGTCCTTGGGCTCCACAAAGTGCTTCTCCCACATCTCCTGCTGCAGCTTCTCCTCGCGCTCCAGCGCCTTCCGCAGCTCGATCTGCTGCTCCAGCTCGCGCGCGTACTCTTGCTTCTTCTGGAGATCATCGCGGCGGTCCTCGTCCCGCCAGATCATCGTGGTGGGATGGCGATGTCGATGCGGGGTGGTCCCTTTCTGAGAATCGCACGTTGCATGCCGTCTCGAAACAGCAGAGAATGCGTGGGAACTCGTCTGATTGGATGGAAAGAGAGAACAAGATTCAAATGACGACATACCATTGGATAAAATAAGAAGACACGACACTATGTTGCCCGTCAGCAACTTCAAAGGACCTCACGAGCTCAGGTCCCCAGCAAGCCATCGGCGAATAAATACGAGTCCAGGCACTCCCGCTTCAGGTTGGCCACCTCCTGCTCGATCTTCATCTCGTGGTTCTTGGTCTCGGACTGGAGCAGCTGAAATTTCAGCGTCAGCGTCTCTTGAAGGCGCTTGTACCGCTTGATCTCCTTCCGCAGGGCCTTTTTGTCGTCCTTGAGACTGCGGCCACCTTCGCTATCGTGTCTATACCCTCCATCGTTCTCAATCGCGGCAGCCAGCCGTTTCTTCTCCTTGTCTCGCACGCGGTAGCCCTTCACGATTGCCTTGAGCCGCTTAAATACTTGTTTGCGTCGAGTCACGAGCTCTCGCTCGGCCTTCAGTCGTTCTTCCACCAGCCTCAGACGCTCGCTCGACTCATCACGGGCTCGTGTCTGGTCGGCGAGCACTTCTAATGCGTGGCGGTACGCGATCTTGCCACTGTTGGGGTCGGATAGAGTAAGGGCGCTCTGTGAGGCAGCAGAAGTGCTGCTCCGTACGACCACAGTCGACTCTTGGTCCTTTTGCTTGGTCTCGGTGCCCACAGAGGTCGACGCTTGCAACTCCGCCGCCCCAGGCTGTTGGGTCTCACCACTCGCTTCGTCTACGACTGGCGTGGTGGGGTTGCTGGCAGAGCCGTCGGTTTGCTCGGCATTTGAGTGGACGGAGCCGTACGGAGACTCTGGTTGGTTCGAAGAGCTCGGTGTGGAGGTGGTGACTTCGTTTCGGGGCGCCTCCGCCATCGGCCGGCTCTGCCCCACTTCAGTCATGACCTTGTAAAAGCCAATTAACTCGCTTTCGTGTCGTTTGACGTTGGACGCTGTAATGCATGTGTGTGTGTTAGTTCCGTCCAAGTCACACCGTTCATCAGTAGGTCTTCTCTTACGCATTTGCAGATCCTCAGAGCTTCCACTCAAAGTTGCCAGCGCATACCGCCGCAGCGCCACCTCATTAACCTCGATCGTCTCAATCGATAGGTCTGACACACCAAAGAAACGTCAGCAAAGCTTATAGCAAAACAAACTCCTGTCCCGTCCGCACTCACCTCGGCATTCTGGGTGCATCGCATAGTACTCCTCGGCGACCATGCCGTAAAACTCGGTCCGATCATGCTCATCGTACACCTGATTGCATTTCCCCATCGCCTGGATCAGGATACCGATGTCCAGCCATTCCGCACCAGCGTTCTCCGTCACATCCGCATCTTCGACCCGCTCCTCTTCAGGCTCATCGTCTGCGTCCTCGTCACGTTCCTCGTCGCCGTCTTCGGAGTCGCGACCATACGCAAGCTGCGGCGAGTACTTGATGTACGCCTGCGCCTTGTACGCGCCACCTAGCGATGCTCCTTGTCCCATCGTCGGCGTTAGCGCTGGCGGCGCCATGGAGTCGGCAGTTCGGACCGCAGGTTTCGCTGCTTCAACTGGCGCTTGTGCTCGGTGAGACCACCAGGTCAAAGCGCATGAAATCGAACAACCTCCACTGCGGAATATCACAGCCCGCCTAATACGATGGTGGACATTTGTGTGGTCCACTTCTAGCAATATCAAGCTATGATTGGCTGAAAGTCTGCAGATAAGCCCGTTTCCAGTCAAAAGCTTCCCATTTCGAGCATTCCACCACGAAAATGGCGTCTGCACTGCCGTTCCCGATCGCGACGGGCAAGAAGAAGGTCGTGAAGGTCTTTGAGTGCCCGCAAGAGACGTGGAAGTCAAAGAAGGGATCGACGCCGAAGCCGACGCGAGCGCGCGACCAGCAGAACGAGGTGTCGCTCGATGAAGCCATCAAGAAGGAGTTCAACGACGCGTTCGACAGCGTGAAGGAGTTCGGTGCGTGCTTGACCACCAGCTTCACGATGGATTTTCTGTCTCTTACATTGCGCATGTATATGTAGCTGCCGATAACTTGAAGGGAAAGGAGAAGAAGCAGCATGATGCCAAGAGAATAGAGCAGTTGGGCGGTAAGGGAGCGAAGGCTCGCAGCACGCCGTACAACATTCTCACCGCCATCAAGAAGGCTCGCGTCGTGCGCGATGTCCGCAAGGAGGAGCTGGTGCGTCTGATATCTCCAACTTCATGGTTTGTTCGTGGGCGGTTCACTGACGAGGTTTTGATCACAGAACAAGCAGGCGGACGTGGTCAACGGCAAGCGCCAGCGCGGCAAGGCGTCGGCGCAGAAGGAGAAGAAGAAGAACATGGACTTCGGCGTGCAGGCCACACGTGGCTCCTTCCGCAAGGGCGTGCTCAACGTGTCGCGACTCAATCTGTAAGAACGCATGTAGAGAAGAAGAATCTGAAACGAAATGTATTGCTGATAGAACGAGTACTGGCTGGTCTCTCGCGGACTCGCTGACAACGATCAGATGCGCTGCATCATCTGCTGCATGACGCGCAAGTCGTCCGTGTTGAATGTCTTCTCAATGGCGCTGAGCTTCTGCTTGGCCTGAGCCACGCTCTGACTCGCCTGGGTGCGAAGTCTCTTGTGCGTGCGCTCGAGATCTTGGCGCCACTCCGACACGATGGTGGTCTCGATGCCGACCAAGATGGTCTTCGCGGACTCGACGAGCTTGTTCTCTGACGAGCTCGCATCGACTACAACCTGTTCCATCTTGTGCTGGATCTCGATGCGGCGGTTTGCTTCGCTTCCGTGCGCGGCTTCATTTTCATGGAGAGCGCTTGACGTGGCGGCGAAGTGGTCGATGTCGTCGCGTTCTTGTCGCTTGCGTTTGAGAAGAGTATCAGACTGGACGGCGACCTTGTAACAAAGCGAAGAAATGTTGAACTCGCGATAGTCGTCGTTTGTCTTCACGATGTCTTCCACCAGCGTTTGAAGTTGGTGGAGCTGCTGCGACTGAGCATCCCTGAAGGACTGCTTCCGTCTGGTTGGGCGATCTTGGGCAACGTCATCGTCGTCAGGGACGATCACGGCTACGTGCAGCACGAATTATGTGTTATTCGACTAATTTCCTACGCAGTATAAGAGCCGACTCACCATCTTCATCTTCTCGGGATGCGGGAGATAAATCTTCATGAACCGATGAAGCTCTTGCTCTCAATGCCGCGTCTTTGATCTCATTCCGTGGCTTCCGCTTCTCGACCTGCTAGCATAAATTTCAAGTGAGCCGTTTAGTCGAGAAGCATACTCTCCAGATAGCATCATGTGTACCAAACGTGGTGAGGCATCATGGACGACGATGGCTTCGAGACGTTTGCCCGTTGTTCTCTCGATAGGTTGAGGTGTTTGCCGCGCCTCCACGCGCTGACCACGCTGGCCACGTGAGTCACCTCGGTTCTTTGTGACCTGCTTTGGCTTTGAAGCCGGCTTGATCACGTCTCGTTGAGGCTCACCACGCACTCGCTGACGAGACTTCTTCTCTGCTGGAGCACCCGGCTCTCTGGTAGAATCTTGAGCATCCCCCTCGCTCTGCTGCACCACCCTCTTTTGTGTATCCTTGAGCTTTCGCTGCTGAACCCTCTCCGGCTGAAATACATGAAAACGATCAGCAAATAATCGGGGACCATATCAACGAGGTCAGCTGTGCTCACGTCTTGGACAACCGCAGGCCTGCCGGAAGCGGCTTCTATCGCCTCCTGCTTGATGGTCCGGCTTTCGATCACGGCCATTTTCGTTTCTTTGCCAGTTCCAAGTCGCTGGTCGAGGAACTCCTTCACCTTGGAGTGGGTCTAACCCCACAACAACTCCGATAAGGTGCGCGTTCGAGCATGTGTTCGAATCAAAGTACTTACGCTGCGCTCCAGTTGAAGGACGAGGGAGAAGTCATGTGTCTTCGACCAGGCTTGATCGTTCATACCTTCCATGACTTCTGCAAGGCTGATAGCGTTGCTCACAAACACCACAATCTGGTGTGTGCTGTCTTTGGATGTGACCGACCGGATGTGCTTGTAGGGAAGCTTGAGAGTGCTGCTTGAATGTTGATCGTTCGCCTCCGCCGTGACTTCGACTTCAAGGGTGGTGCCGCCGAGGTCGATCCACCCTGTTGGCTTGATTTGGATCTGTATCGATTGGCCAGTGAGCCGCAAAGCGTGAGTTTCTCGACTGCAAACAGTCTCACCTTAGCCTTGGCACGGTGGGAGCATTGCAGTCCCAGAAGCTTGAACGACTTGATCACGCCGACGCCGAGGTTGAATTCGTTAAGTAGATGCCGCGTTTCCTCGCGAAATTTCTACAAATACGAAATCAATTAGTCAGGCACTCATCTTCCCCGACATCATTTCTCAGCACCTTCGGGAGAACGCTGGGCAATGGGCGAGCTACTTGCACAGGAAGTGCATCGATAAGCTTCGCTGCCACACGCGCCACACGCTCATCTTGTGTTTTCTTTCCGTGACGATGTATTCTGTACGCCAGCTCCAGGAGAAGTGCTTCGTAGAAGAAGCTCTTCGCCCGAGGAAGATCGTACAGCACCTTCTCAACAAGTGAGGTGCACCTTTTGCTTGTGACGAGACACTTGCACACCGAGTCAACGCTGGTCGAGCACATTGACATGAGCACGCACGCCGCCTCGGCATAGAGACTGTCGTCGCAGTCGTTGCAGCTCGTGAGAATGATCAGCATCTCCTCGACAAACTGCTTGTAGTCGCCGTCAGCGAAGAAGTCCCACTCAAACTAAAGTTACGAGAGAGAGACATGCAAGCTATTAGCATCACGGCTTGAAGTAATTGATGACTAATACCCACCATGTCGGAGATATTGGCAAGCAGCAGTTGGAGGGTCGGTGCGTGGCCGGAGATGCCTGCTGTATACTCGTGTCAGTTCATATAGCGTGCCACTCCGCTAGTAGTACAATCATCGAACTTACCTTCAGCAGCTTTTGTGCGAAGCTCCTTGATTGTCTCGAGGATGCACGTCGCCAGTCCGCCTTTGACCAGCGCTTGAAAAACGGCTTCGTTGTCGAGAAAGCACCAGCGAATCGCTCTACAAGGACAATTTAGTTCATTTTCCCCGTGATCTCAAGCAGGATAACACGATTCGCCCGTTATTGACCGTGTAAGCGTGACAACCTGCACGACAATCGCCAGAGTGAGTAGATAAGCGACAGGCAATACCCACATTAATCCGGTCACTCACATGGTCGTGTTCGTGCTTCTTCTGCTCCGAGAGCATCAGCTTCATGAGCTGCGCCACCACCGCGCAGTCGCTCTTGTCGTTCATCGATAATTCGCCCAGAAGCGCGCCATCTCGACTCGCAGCGATGTTCTGGAAGACCGCCCATTTCTTTCCAGGACGCAACTACCAAGAAATCCACGAACTCACGTCAGAATGAACCATTTTCGACGGCCAACACACCAGCATAAAGGCCACTACCTTCACCACATCGCACAACCGCTGCGCCTTCGTCATTTCGCCTGCTTCTCGCTCTTCGTCGTCGCGCGTGGCGTTGCTTTCCTTTGCTTTCTCGTCTTCGTTTCCCTTTGCTTTCCGAGTTGGGGCGGAAAACTAGGTGACGCCAGCAAACTTCAACTTTCTCTCATTAAAGCTAATGATTGGCTAAAAATGTTGACAAAATCCTAAAAATGACCAATCATGATCTGGTCCACCGTGGCTCTTCAAAAGAAAGATACCGCCGATGCAGTCCGAGTGACTGCAAGCAACGTGATAACGACATGGCGGACGTGGGGATTGCGTTCATTGCTCTGTGTGCAACCGTCCTAGTAGCTATCAGGCGCTGACTTCGTTGTATCTACCAGTCTTTCAAACCAGACCAGCAGCGTGCAGCCGAGACGCGTACGTAGGAGACTACCACGTTTAAGAAGAGTGGTCTCTGACGCAATCGGAAATTCTTGTAGGACACCCAGCATTCGCACGAGCTTTCACAAGCCGCTTACAAGCTGGTCAGTTGCAAAACGACCCAAACCACGCACGAATGACGTCGAGCCTTCGCACGAACTCGCTCTTCCTCGACAGTGACGACGAAGGCGACGTCAGCTCAACCGAGTACGTCGTCCTGCATTCCCTATCCGTACACGAACATAGAGCTTCGCTAACGGGTCGTCGATTTCTTTGTACGGTAGAGACATCATTGTGCGATGTGCGCTCTTAAAACAACATGCCACCCATGCCGAGGAGATCCAAGAGCGACGCCGCACGCCTGAGTACTCGGACCTGTTCGGCGTTGCCGGAGAGGAAGCGGTGAGTACTGTAGTGTTTCCTGTGTCCTGCCACCAAATCGATTGAACTCACATAAACGACCAGGAAGGAAACATTGCCGTACCATTTTCGCAAGAGGAAGTCCGCCTGCAGCGTCTACTGTGAGTGTTCGATTGTACCAACGGTCCAGAATTGTTGCTCACTGATGAATGTCGTCATTTCGACCAAGTGGGGACCCCATGCTCTCTTCGCAGGGCGACAAGATCATGGCGCTGATGGAGGCTACTGCTAACAACGACCCTGGGGACGACGAAGTCTGTATTCCCTCGAAATCGCCCAGATTCGAGGCTCTCAAGGAAGACGATGCCAGTTCTCAGAGCTCAGAGGATGAACCAAACCTCGCCACCTTGCTCGAGTCGCTCAACCAACTCGAGCGATATCTTGACGACAACCAAACTTGACGAAACGAGGAATATATACTGGACTCGTGCGCATAGATATCCCTGAGCTAGATAAGGTTTTCTGGACTGACTTTCAGACCCATTCGTAGCACGGAGCCTGTGTTGTAGAGCGAGAGCGATTGCGGTGAACCACTTTCTGCATGCGGAACCACTGTCGAATGCCGAATGTGCCTTCTCCACCGATGGATTCGCGGACTTCGCTGTCCAGGTCCAGGTCTTCGGTGATGACGTAGGACGAGCGGTCGCCCAGAGGCGCCGCGCCAGCCTCTCGTGGCTCCAGTTGTAGCGATCGCTGATATCGGCTTTCGTCCGTCGCGTACGGGAGCTGGACGTGGAGTATTGTCTGCAAAAACACAACCATGATAGGAATGAGTGCGAGGAGCACAGATAACATAGCCCAGAGTGATCACGTACATCGACATCAGCGTCAAAGGCGATATGGTACGCGGACGATCGGCGATGGAGAATCTCCACGGCCAACTCGCCCAGCCTGCGCAGTCGGCTGCCGTTCACCAGGTTGCTTTTTTCGAAGACTGGAAGCTCATTCAGGCCAACAAAGTTCTACAACACAGCATCATTGTCAGATTATGAAAAAGACGAATAAGAGATGGTGCTTAAGTAGCTCACCTGCAAGTAGAGCCCAATGTACGGCATACTGGGGCTCGGGGCGGCACGCATGAGCTTGTTCACCTCTCGGCAGCCCTTGTCGGACAGGCATTGCATCTTGTTGAGCAACTTTTTCGAGTCGTCAGGGAGCTATATTCACGAAAAGAAAGGGTGAGTGGTCGGTTCAGACGAGAGGCATAATCAGAAAATAACGCTTCGCGACGTACTTGTTCCAGAGTTCGCCTCAGTCTTTGTACTGCCGTGGATTGGAGCGCGTAGAGAATTGCGGCGAGAGTGTCGTAGTTGCGAAGCGAGAGACACGACTCAGACGCCTACAGTAGACACACAGTAATAGAGATCGTGAGTCAAGACAGCCATGAGACACTCAGCTTTCTCGGGACAAATTTCATACCGCCAAGAAAAAGTTGATGACCTCCACGCGTCCATCGCGAGTATCCTCCGTAAGGATTGCATTGATGACATACGCTGAGACCTGTTCATTCATCAAGCTACGATCAGCCTACAACGAAGGACAACCTGGCACACATGCAATGCTTACATGTTGGAACCAGCGCTTGGCACTCAGATACTGGCTCGTGTGGACCGCCTTGGGGTTAATAGAGATGAAGTCCTCCACTACAGCAGCTCAAACAATATGAGCAACGCCATCCAACCTCCAACGACTATGATATACAACGACATACCCGGGATGCTGCAGAACAGCGTGTGCGTAAGAAGTGTGCAATGTTCAGCCCACTGCGACGGGCTCACTTGACTGCGTCACGAGAAATCATTAGCCACGCGTTCTTCGAGCCTCGACATCTACCAGTGATGTGTTACGTACATGAAGATGTTGCGAGGGAACACCGTAGTGAAAGCCGGAGGTTGGTCTCGGCCATACCGATCTTGCATCGACACGGGCAGCGACGCGTAGTTGTCGAGACACGTTGGACTGCCTCGCAGTGAAAAGAATTGCGCGAATTTGTCTGCGTATTCTTCCATCACCACCATCGCATTCTGAGACAATCGCCTCTGATGGCGTTCGATCAGCGAATGAATCTCTGCCAAGTGGGGGTTGTTCTCCTTCGAGTGGCGAAGTTTGAAAAGCACGAGCACCACAGCAAAGCGGAGAAGGTTTCGTCCTGCACAACAACCACAGTTAGTACATCGCCATCGCAAACATAGCAGTCATAAAAAAAGGCAACATACCTGATGATCCGTTGGAGATGTACTCGCGCAGATAATTCAAGACAGCGTCGACGCTCGCGAAGGACTCGAGAAACATGACGAACGCGACCAGGTCAGCTAGATCCACTGACACATCTTGCACCAGTTTATCCATCATCTCGTCGAACGACTTGGACTGTCCATGCCACTTCTGCCGGTTGGACGAGCTTGGGACGCAGTTGCTTGGCGCTGCCATCAACAACAACTGCGGATCCGGAGCTCTCACATGCGCGAGATCATCACTTGACACGACGTCAAGGCTGTAATCGTGGGCTGTGCAGCCGAAGATGTCTGTAATATGGTCGCAGTCGACGCTGACGGGTTTCATGAAGCTGTGCATGAGCTGGTAGATGCTGAGGTCATCTGACAGCTGAGCGAGATGAAGCAAGTGGCGACCAAGCAGATCGGGCTTGTGAGTATCACAGCCAGCCTTGGCCAGCGCATCCAGACAACTCTTCTTCGCATCCACCGACACTTCGCCATTCGATTGCGCGAGAAGCACGGCAGCCGGCGTCTGCCCGAATCGATTCTCTCGGTTGACATCGGCACCAGCACTGATCAGAAGCCGCACGACCGCAACGTTACCTCGAGCTGCTGCCAAGTGAAGACTGGTACCACCGTCGAGAGTGGGGCTGTTCGGGTCAGCGCCTTTGGATAGCAGCAGTTCTACAACGCGGATCGCATCATCTTCAACCGCGTACTCCAGTGCCGTGAAGCCTGTCGACCAAGCAACTGCCCCAAGTTTTGCTCCGAGCGCGAATAGAGTTGCCACCCCTTCAAGCGACCCACGTCTCGCCATCTGCATCAGCGGTGTTACTCCTTCATGGTCTCGTGCGTCGAGCTTGGCATTGGCGCTCTTCAGCGCTTCAATGATCTGCACCATGTCCAGCGTCATGGTCGACAAGACGTGGAGTGGTGTTCGGCCCGACCCATCTTCGAGATTCGGATCGGCGCCGATTCCCAAGAGATACTCGACCACTGCGAAGTGTCCATTGAGTGTTGCTGCATGCAACGCGCTTGTGTTCAGAGTTCCCGGCTTGAATCCAAGAACTTGATAACCTCGCGTTCGTTCCCATGAACATATCTCGTTGAAGTAGACACCTCCGTTGACAAACGTGGCGACTGAGTCTTTGTCTCCGCGACTCGCAGCGAGACACATCAGGTACTGGTACATGTCGTTGTCCAGCGACAGCAGCTGATAGTAGAAGAATTCGGGCAGGAACGTCAGCTTCTTCGGTAAGGCCGCCGTGCGAAGGCGCTGGCACACGTCTCGAAATGGCATCAGGATCACCGGCTCGTCATTGATGGCGATGAGTGACAAACCAGGAAGAATCGTCTCGCTGAGTGCTGCCTGAGAGAGCTTGCGCACACTGCTGACGACAGCGCCACGCCCGTTTCCGTCGGTCGTGAAAAGGATGCCGATATCCACGGTGGAGATGGAGACAACTACGCGCGCTGACGCCAACGAGACACTATCGGGCGAACTGTTGCTTGAGTCTTCTGAGTCACGCTGGTAGGCATCGAGCCAAGCGATCGCGTCGATGAAAGCCGCCACGACGTGATCCTGGTTCTGACACGACGGGTGCTGCTGATAAATAGGCTTGAGCAGCCCGTGAAGTAGTGCCAGATCATCCAACGAGCTGTGGACAATGACGACGCGGAAAATCGCCGTCAGAGTCGAGTCGGTGACCTCGGCGAGCGATCCTCGGCGCTTTCTGATGCGAGAGAGAATGCAGTTCCCAGCCCTCACGATGAGTTGGATCTTGTGCGCTGGCAGAGTCATACAGTCGAGGGAGTCCACAATGGCCTGGACATCTGACCACTGCTGAGAGATTTCAGCGACATCGTCCGGAACACCCAACTCTCTCTGGTCCTTGGTCTTGAGTAGTTTGATGTTCTTCGTGATTCGGTGGCGAGCCGATCGCACGCGAGTCGTGTCAAGTGTGGAGTAAATATTTGCTGCCGCCGGAATGAACGCTCGGTCTTCAACATGACGGCGAAGGATCTTGACTAATTCATTGCCTGAAACCAGTTGGTACTCGAAGTAGGCAAAGAGATAGCCTTGATGCCGATCCAGGATCGCGTCCTCGAGCCGCTGGATGAAATCGTACACCGATGTGATCGATTGTGCGACGATGGAAGCCTTGAACGCACTGAGCATTGAGCGGATGCGGGCGTCCGTCACAAAGATCTTGTTGAGTTGGTCATTGATCGCCTTGTAGCCGCCTCTCTCTTCCTGAGTCGTGAGCAGTGGCTCAAAGCAAGGCGGCGGCGCCAGTCGGACACTACGCAGCGCGCATACCCACAACTCCGCTTCCTGCTGACTACTGCAGCAGCACAGCATGCGGTAGAAGCCTTTCTCGACCTGAAACACGTACGGCCGGCTTGACTTGCGGATATCCACGTGCTGGATCGACACGACTCCTTCGTTCAGCTTGATGCATCCCTTCATGCGGCGCTTGCCATTGTTCTTGTAGTATGCGAACGTGCCGTCGTGGAACAAGACAAAGTATCGGCTCTTCCAGTTCTTCCTGTCATTCGCATTAGCCCATCAGATCAAACGCTCGACTACCCAACCGAAACGCGTCCGTCATGACTTCACGTACCAAACGTGTCCTTGCTTCGTGAGCCAGTCTTTCTTGACGAACTTGCCGGACTCCATCAACGACGCGTAATGCCGATCGTTCACGTGCGGATCCGTGCCATGGCGCACTGTCGTGCCAGCGTCCACGGAGGACGCCGCCAGTCTTTCTGGTAGACTGTTGCGGTCGCGCACGCCATCGACACTTTCGTCCGAGTAGGTCGATGCCGTGCTCAGCTCGTCTGTCAGCGAGCGCGAGGCTGCGCGTCTCAGGTACGCAAACGAGGACGCCGAGGACGACGCTGAAAATCCACGTGTGTCCACTGCTGATCGCGAATGCGGCCGCGAGAGAGTGGCGAGACCATCTTCGCTGCTCGCGCTGCTGCTGCTACTGCCGCGGCCTCCGACGGCCATGACTGGCGCGGACGACGTGCTGCTGATGCTGTCTCTGTCGTTCGGGTGACTGCGACCCATGTGCGAGTATGTGGAGGCGTGTGACAACGCGCGTGTTCGATATGCCGAAGAGCTCCCGAAGAACTCCATGCCAGGCGACCTCGTGGTGGTCCCCCAACCGAATCAGGAGCATCTCACGCCAAAAGGCAGCTGTCACTTACGCGAGGTTCGTCGACTCACGGGTCTGTTTGATGGGAATTCGGTCACGGGGTTTAGTGACATTCGGAACCCAGAATGAGAAATGGGTTGGGGAGGAGTCCGATTACCAATCTTCAAGATGCGAAATTTTTCACCTCCCAAACGGAAAGTTTCCCCATGTGGCCAGGAAAATCGCGGGTTTTTGATAAAACTCAGAGCAGAGAAGTCGACCCATTTTAGAAGACCCGCAGACCCGACCCGAGTTACGCTGTCGATAGGTTACACTTCCTCAGTAACCAGAGACCTCCAAAACAAACGCCATCATGAGCTTGGTGCTGGAGAGGCTGGGCGATGGCGCGGCGTTCCTGCTCCAGGACGACGCCACGGGCACGACGCTGCTGCTGGGCTGTGGTGAAGTGAAGGCGTTGAACTACGCAGATGGAGGCGCGGGCGCGAGCAAGCGAAGTGGCGATGCGGAGAGCGACGAGGACGGCGCTGTAGCTGGTGCGGACGCGAGCCAGTATCTCGCCGATTTGAAGGACATTGTGCGCCGCGACAGCGAGACACCACTCACTGCGGTGCTGATTACGGATTACCGCCCGGAGACGTGCTTTATGCTGCCGTTTATCACGGAAAAGACGGGGATTGTGACCGCGCAGCAGCCACAGCTGCACTTCCCAGTCGTCATGACTCACGGCACCAAGACGCTCGGCCCTCATCTCCTGACCGAGTACTGGTATGATGCGTCTCGTAGATTGGAGGGAAAAAAAGACGCGTATCTAACGGCTACGATGGCTCTGATGTTTCGTAGGAACACGCTGTACTCGAAGGCAAAGGACCCCGCGTCGCCCTACGAGGTCAAGGACATTGTGGCGGCTTTCCAGCGCACCAACGCCATCGGCCTCAAGGCCTCGACCATCATCAGCGAGCACTTGAAGGTGACCGCGTACCACGCCGGCCACGTCGCTGGTGGCTGCGTGTTCAACATTGAGATCGGCGCGACGTCGGTGTTGTTCGTGAACGACTTCAACTTGGGCGGTGGTCGCGTGATCCTTCCGGCTCAAATCCCTCGGTTACGACCCACTGCATTGATCACTCGGAGCACGTTCGCGGTGACAGTATCGGATACGCGCACCGTCATGGAGCGAGAGCTCATGAAAGTAGTGCGCGAGTGTGTTGCAGCTGACGGCAAAGTCATCATCCCGGTGTACAAGGCCGGCTTCCTGCAAGAAATCCTGGCGATCGTGGTCGACTATTGGAAGATCATGGACTTGAAGTGTCCCATCTTCCTCTCCGACGATGTGCTCGAGCTCCCGTCGTCGTTTCACGCCGTTCTACGACGAGGTTACACGCCTGGTTACGATGCCGCTCTCAAGGCGTCCGCTTTCGATGTGACTCGGCGTTTCGACTGGAAGCTTCTCCAAGAGCCTGGGGCTTTCGTGCTGTTCACGACCCCAGCGAACATCGGCCAGGGAGACTCGTGTCGAGCTATCAAGGCAGCAGCAGCTGATCCTAAGAATCTCGTGGTTCTCTCGGAATACTGCAAGCCGGGCACGATCAACTACTCCATGTACGCTGATCCCGTGCGCAAAGATGTGAGTAAGCGGCTTGGCGTGACCATTTCGTGTGGCGTCCACTATTTCCCTTGTGGTGACGAGGTCGATGCCAAGAGTATCGTGGAGCTCGCTCGCCACGTGCGTCCGCAGCAAGTGTTCCTGGACTACGCCGTGGAGAACGACGTGGCGTTCATGAAGGCCCACGTAGAGGCTCCGCTGCTAGTTTACGGCAGCGAGAAAGAGGTCGACGAAGACGCCACTGTCGTCGTGCAGGAGATCTCGCACAGTGATCTCACCCTTATCCAACCAGCGCACGACATCCCTCTCCGCATCCACAAGTCCATGTTCAACAACCCATCAGAAGTCCAAGGCGTGCTGATTGCTGAGCCAAAGCGGAAGTTGGTGCTCGTGTCCACGACAAACGGTGCCCGGCGTCTCAAGAAAAAGCGGCACTCGCTCATCTTGTCGTCCTCGTGGAAGAAGCCAATGGAGCGTTCGCATCGCGTCAAGAAGAAGAGCTCACGTGCACCATCTGCAGCATTGTCATTTTTGCTGTCGGCTGCGACGGAGTCTGCAGACGAAGAAGAACCGGAAGAGCAACCTGAAGCCAATCTGGAAGTGCTAGATGGAGCGTTCGAGAAGTCGGTCAAGACCTGGATCCAGGACATCCCTCTTGAGCGTACAAACCGCTGGTTTAAGCTGAACTCGGTGCGCCTCATGCTGTCTGCCGACTGGGAAGTCCACGTCGAGTGGGCATACGAAGATGAAGAACTGGCGGGGCGTGTTCTTGGCATCGCTAAGCAGGTCATTTACTCCGAGTACGCGAAGACGATGGACGAACAGTCATAAAAGTAATGCGAGATTCACAATGGATCTATGATGATATGTGCACTTGTTGCTTCGCTCGGAAGAACTGCACAAGCTGGGAATACACCTGACCAAATGACAGCGATGGAGGCTGCACGCGGTGCTGGATCCACTCTGGCAGTTGGGACCGAATGTGGGAGCTGGCGTAACGATGGTCGACCAACACGATCGTTGAATAGTCTTTCTGGTGGCGGATAGATCGTCCTGGTAAATACCACAATATACAGTGGCGTTAGTAGTGCATCACCACAACGACTTCAAATCAACTGCACGACTCACCGATCGACTGGTTCACAGCCTTCATGCAGATACTGTCGTAGAATTGGCGTCCAGCACCAGGATGCCGCTTGTCCAGGAACGCCATTTTCTCCACGAGCTCAGGATCTCTCGCGTTTGGATACGGCAGGCCCACCATGACGACACAGCGCGCCAGCTCGTCGCTGAAGTTGATGCCTTCGGACATTTTGCCGCCGACGACGCTGAGTAGAACAGCTCCAGACTTGGATTTTGCTGTACACGCAGCCGAGTACGATGCCAAGACTTCCCCAAGCTGATCGGCTTGCTTTGGCTCGCGAAAGATGGTCTTCTTCGCGTTGATCTGGTCGTACTGCTTGGTCTCGATCCAGCGTCGGACGGCCGAGTCTTCGAATCGGTACGAAGGAAAGAACACGACCACGCCGTAAGGAACGACTCGAGACAAGTTGAGGATGATCCGCCCGAGCTCGTCGACTGCTTGCAGATCGTTCCGATTAGAGAACGTGAACTCGAGGTGCTTCTGCGATGGACCAGTCGACAAGCTGAAGCCCATGAGGTTCTCAGGCGGGATGACGTGGCCGCACGAGAAGAGATCGATGCGGTCTTGAGGCACAGACGCGAAAAGCTGATCAATGACTTGGGAGACCTACACAGTGTCGATGCCAGAACCACCCATGAGACCTCCGATGCGCGATCATGAGGTTGGAGCTACGTACCGGCTTCATCGTTCCTCCAGCGAGGATTATGGAGCGAGCCTTGTCAACAATTTCTTGAAAGTGGTTCGCCGGATTGAGAAGCACGAACTTGATTTCGCCTTCTTGGCTCTTGGATGGCTAAGACGAGCAGAAAGTGTTAGCACTACGGAGTAGCGGAACGTGACGGCAGGCGACGTATGCGTACGTTGTGGGTTTGAACGAGGATCCGGCCATCTCGGGTCGCGTTTGTCAGTGCCTTGAACAATGCCTGGATGTTGCGGAGTGGTGATACATGCCGACTCTCAAACTGGTCACCGCCCTCAGCGCCGGCAGGAGGTGCTGTGGCTTGCCCTGAAGCGTCTTGGTCTCGATCAGCGTCAAGGAACCCCATCAGCTTCTTCGGGAGCTCGCTCTGGTCGAGATACTGAACGATCTTGAACATGTTGAAGTTGTCGATGCCAACATTAAACACGAAGTCATCGATTCCGGTCATCACGGATCCCGCCTGATCATCCGCATCTTGTCCGCCAGAAGTAGCACACTTGGGTTTCTGACGCAGATATTTCGTCAACGCCTCGAGGACGGAGAGAAGCTGCTTCATGTAGAACACGTTTCTGCCTTTGAAGCGCTTCTCGTACTTCTTGAAGTATGACCACAGACTGCGTCGCGCGACGACGAGTTGCTTGTAGGAGACGAGGACTTGGTACGTGCTGTTGATCGCTTCCACGATGTTGTGTGCTTCATCGAGGACGACGATGTTTTCTTCAAGATCGATCCCCAACGACTCACGAGTGTCTTTGCTCAGGAGCATGGAATACGGCATGGCGATCACTTGAGCCAACGGGATACTTTCTCTCGTGCCGTAGTACGAGCAGATGGACATCTCCTTCCCAAGCTTGTGCAGGTCTTCGATGTCCTGGACTTCCGCCTGTGAATCGTTTCAAATATGATCATGAGTCTCAGTCCTGTGGATGAAATGAACATATCGCTCCAGACTTACTAGCGCGTAGTCCTTGTAGTGGCCCAGGAGTTCACGTTCGTAGAATGGGCATTTCGCTGTCTTCTGCTTCTTGTCTTTCTTGCCCTTGTTGCCTTGCAGCATGTCCAGACACTTGTCGTTCATGCGAACATCTGATCGCAGACTGGTCACACTGTCGTTCACGCACAAATTCTTGCGTGAGCCTAATGAGACGACTCGAATGCGGTCGCCAAACGCCGTCTTCTGGATTTCCCGCACGAATTGGGAGATCTGAGAGTGCGTTCGACTGCAGTAAATGATCTTGACGACTCCAAAATGCGGCTTTTCTTCAGGTTTCCCGTTCCACTTGCCGCCTGCAGTCGTCTTGCTGGTATCGTCGTCATCGTCGTCACTTGCGAAGGCCTTTGCATCAGCTCCACTGTCGTAGGCGTCGACGAGATACTTCTCATCGTCGTCTCCACCTTCATCTCCTGGCTTCTTCGCACCTGCTGTTGGCCTGGACCCAGAGAGGGCATGTCGTGGGCGCTTGCGCTCGTGGTGGTTGTACGCGAACCCCATCTTGCGCTTCTTGGACTGGAGCTCAGGCTCCTGCTTGATGCGCTCAATCTCACGCAGAGCCACTTGCGCCTTGCCCCGCTTCTCAGTCGCTTCACGATCAGCCGCGCGCTCACTGTACGATGATAACCAACTGGGCTCTTCAGCTTTTGCTGGTGCTTCTGTGGTCCCATTGTCTTGGGCGACCTCAGCTTCCGTCGTGGGCTTGGCAAGCAGTCCGTACTCGTCCGTATTCCGCACCAGCCACGTGAGTGCACCGCAGATCAGACTCATGGATTTGCCCTACAGATACAGCGCGTCAGCATGTATTTATTCGCAGTGTAATGGATCAATAAACGCATCGTTACCGTGCCCGTCGGGCTCTCGAAGATCCCAATGTGTCCAGCGTCGATCGTGCGATAGAGCTGCTGCATGAGATCCAATTGGATATCATACGGCTCGTACGGGAAGGAGAAGAACTCGCGGTTCATGTCCACACCTCCGACGTCCCGCTTGTTTGTTGTGGATACCACCAGCGCGCCATTTACGCCGCTAGACACCAGGGACTTGTCCATTTCGGAGCTGTTGCCGTTGTGCTGGTGGTGCGAAGTTGCCGCTGCCGAGCAGTATACACCATCAAGTATACATCCTACTAAGTACGCTCGTTTAAGTATCGTACTTAGTCGAGTGTTTGAAGCTCCCAAAATGGCGGGAAGCGAGACTGAAATTTGAGGTGAAAGCCATGCACGGTACGAACGACACGAAGGACGGTGGCGCGTAACGAGAGCCACGTAAGCTGCCTCCTCTCAGCTCCACGGAGATTAGATCTTGGCTAACAAGTATGACGATGAACGCACGGGAAAAATGCGACGCTGAGCTGAAACGCCGCTTCGAGTCGAGGCCGTTGAGATCGCGAAACGGCGGGCGTTGAAACTTCATTTTCAAGCGGAGGAAGCGCAAGAGACAGCACCGCACTGCAAGTTGCGTTGCTTTCAGCTGCCTCGTGTATGAGCATGACCAAGAGCCACGACAGTGCTGGTCTGGATGTGTTCTCCTCGGTCAACGGCGCGCCGCCGACTCAAGCGAAAGCGAAAGCGCCGCCATCGCGAGAAGCGCTGCTTGAGGCATACCGCGCGCAGCATAGAGTACGTTTTTGATGACCGCTGTCATACAGAGTGCTATTGCCTCAGCTTAACATGCATTTGTATGGAGTGTAGGAGCTGAAGGAGACGCGGAAGAAGCGAGAGAAGCTGGTGATCATCGAGAATGTGCGCAAACGCCCTCCACATCTCATGCTCAAGCAGACGACGTCCCACCACGCAGGCGCAGGAGACAACAGCAATGGACGGCATCATCTCACTGCAAGCGAGCGTGAGCTGCACGACGAGAAGAAGAAAGGACTCAAACAACCCGACAGGATGCGCTTTCCTCGCTTCTCGCGGTTCATTCCTCAGCAGTTCAAGCGCCCACAGGCCGACGAGCGACCTGACGGCTGGGCGGCTGCCAAGATCATCAGCGCAATGCGTCGCTATCGTGCCGTGCAACAGTTTGCGTCGGCGAACAACCACCAGTCCCAGTATCTACTCATGCAGTGCAAGCGGCTCTTCGATGAGTGCTGCAAGTGCACACCATTGGCTCATGGCCCGACAGTGTCCGACGCAGGCGTGTACCAGCTCGCTGGCCCGAATCTAGCCCGCATTCTTCGGATCCTACGCAGCAAGAAGAACAGCGGCATGGATTTACTGCAGCCGCACGGTATCGCCAAGCATACCGTGGCCCACGTCGCTGCTCAGCGTGGATACATGGACCTCATGCGGGAGCTGCTCGCCCACTGGACCCAGCACCCGATGGAATCTCCGTTTCAGTCGTACAGCATCAAGCTTCTGCGGCGGCTCCTGGCTCTGATCCTTCAGCTACGACAGACAAAGAGCCTCGTGAGTGAGTCAAATTCGGAGTTGCGTGACGTCATTTCCCAGATCGGCGTCCCATTTGGGCATTTTTCGGACGCGCTCGATAAACTCCACGACAGCGAGGTGACCTTAGAAGACTTGCTCGTGATCTGTGGCCATCCGCTGGTGCTTTGCAAGGATTCCCAGGGCAACACACCTCTGCACTACGCGGCTGAAGGCGGCTATCTCAACCTGTGCCAGTTACTCATCGAGCGAGGAGCGAATATCAACGACCAGAACAAGGCTGGGGAGACACCGTAAGTGCACCGCCGCCACTCATATTCGTCCTGACGACTAACTGTTTGTGTCTTTTTTCTGACGTGCCAGACTCCACTTTGCCATCTCCAGCATGCACGAAGACGTGTGCACTTTCCTCATCAAGAACCGCGCGAACGTCACGATTTGTCGTCACGTGTCGCTGCTACTTCTGAACAACGTCGCGTTGAGGGGCACATTCGTTGAGTCTCCGGAGGGCACCGACAGTTGCAAGGTCATGCCAATTCTACAGCCACGCTCAGCGACTGCTGTGAGCGAGTTTGTCGTCGACAACACAAGCAAAATCAGACTGTGGCTCTCACCGTGGCGCGCTCGAAGACGGCGACGCGTCACAGATGTGGCAAGTGGTTCTACGACGAAGAAAGCTGACGCGACGGTATCGCCAGCGAGTCCCCGTGATTCTGCCGCTTCAGCTTCTCCATCGGATTTGAAAGCCGCGAAGCCTCCACACGTCTCTCTCCCGATCACAGGAAACATGATAGAAGACGAAATGTTCACCAACGTGGACTTACTACCGTCGACGGCAATGTTTCGAAATCGAAGCCCACGAGACATCGTCTTCTTCCGCACAGCACCTGGAAATGCTCTCATGAAGCCCAACGTTCTCTGCGTCTTCCTGATTGGTGATCACGTCGCGTGCTCTGAAGTCGCCAAGTCGAGAGAGCAGCAACAGCGTGGAAAACAGTTTCATCTGCTGATCCAGAACCTTCCTCAAGTGGCAGTCATCGCGATGGACATGTTCCGAGCCCCGATGTTTCGATGCAGTATGCAACACGGCGTGCGCGAGTATAACCAGCGGTGGATCGTGGAAAACAAACTCAAGCACGCCAAGGAGCGCCGCGCAGCACTACTCACTGCAATGAAAGGCCAGCGCAAGAAGAAGAAGCGACGCCGTATCGCACCGATCCTGCAGATGTACTGGCGTGTGATCAAGATTGTGTGGAAGACATTGCGGAAGCTGCGCCGACTTCTCAGCATCCAGAATGTTTTCGCGACACCCGAATCAGAATCTCGTCACAAAGACAACATCATCTGTGAGCCCAAAGGAATCGTGTACGAGTACGTCTACGATGACGCCGAGTTTCGTGGTGGTGCCAGCCCGACGTTGTCTCTCATTGTGGAGGTAAGCTGAAGAAAGACGGCGGTGGATATCCTTGAGAGCTAACCAATTTTTCATGGCATTGCGCTTGTAGACAGAGTACAAGGACCTGATATACCATCCGTGGTTCGGGCAACTCATGGACCACAAGTCAGTGAGCTTTGTCATTGCTGCGTACACTCTGACTGCTGGGTTTCTGATGCATGAGTCTTTGAATAGGTGGAATTCATTCGCTCAGCGTACGTTTCGCCGCGAGTTCCACGTGTACTTCGTGTACTTCGTCGCTGTCTTCGTCGCAACGTACGTCCTGGTATTTTGCAGGACCACATATCCTTGCTCTTTTGACTAACCGATGCTTCTACCGCCGCGAAGTTACCTGCACGTCGGAGACACGCTCGTGGGCATGCCAGTCGGGGGCTATCGGAGCCACGCGTTCACACGCCACGCGTCATGGGCAGAGTATATTCGAGATGCTGCTCGACTGGTCTACTCGTCCATCAACGCTTTCTACACCGTTCAAGAGGTACGGTGAGCCACGGCCGCGAAGTGCATCACTGCTCACAGGGATTTCTAACGGATTATACTCCAGTTTCGATCGTACTTGGAGAGAGGAAGTCTGCGCGCATACTTTCAAGACGGGTGGAACTGGTTCGATCTCGTCCAAATCACTTGCGTGTGGATGCTGCTGGCCACGGAGCTCCAAGACATGTTCGGTTTCGGCGGTGCGGTGGCTTTGTACTCACATTCGCAGTCGTTTCCGAGAGTCTCACTTGTACCCTGACTAGACACCACGCACAATGACTACGAGCTTCACGTCTTCATGGAGACGTACTACAGTTGGACCATCTGGCGGCAATACAACCTACGCACGACGCTCATGAGCATCGTCGGCCCGCAAATCTTCATCAAATGGATCCAGTTTGCGCGCGGTAATCGAACCCTGGGCCCGTTTGTGCGAATGATCTTCAAGGTACAGCTACTGACATGAGGGCTGCCAAGATTATGTTGCTTACCAATTCGCTGGTATCGTAGATGTTCAAGGATATCAGTCTCTTCCTCGGCGTCTTCAGCGTCTTTCTCTTCGGCTTTGCATTTGCCTTTTTCATCCTTCAGGTAAATGCTTGGCTTTTGTGGTGGCATGCTCAAGAATATGTGACTGATCTTGGAATGGATACTGTAGCTTGAAGGGTGCAAGACTTACTTTGCCGCTCTCACAATGGTGCTCCAAGTGAGTCTTGGCGCGTGGGACTGGGATTCCATCTACGAAGGCGGGCCAATTGCCGTGATTCTCTTCGTCATGTACGCTGTCATCGGCACTATCATGCTCTTGAACCTGCTCATCGCTGTGAGAATACTGCATTCCATTCAGAGTGCTCAACGTCGCCATATTAACACTAAACTGATTCGCTGCTGTAGATGCTCGGCAACACCTACGACAAGATCTGGGAGGACCGGTTACTTTTCTTTGAACTGGAAAGGGTACGGTAGGAGTTTCTTACGCTGTTGTGCAACCAAACCACTGACTTGTTATTTCTGGGCAGGCGAAGGCTACGCTGTCGATCCAGAACTCTATCGATGACGACGAGTACGACGAGCACTTTTGGTGCCAGCGTCTCTACGTACTCGAGGGCGACAAGCCGATCGAAGGGATCCAATTCCAAAAGTTCTAGCGGTCTACTCACAACGCTACACGATCGACAAGGTCCAAGAACCCAACGAGAATCGTACGCTTGCCACCCGTCACGGCTGCGCCAGCGTGTCGAACTTTCCCACTGTGCACGACAGCATCTCCTTGGTCGATGTGCACGGTAACGTCGGCTTCTTCGAAGTACGTTCCTCCACCGGAGAACTCTTCTCGCGGATTCAGCAGAATATTGAACGACAGCACTGAGCCGTCACAATGAAGCGCAAGCTCCGCCTGCTCACCCGCTCGAGCTTCATACTTCACGTAGAAAAGCTCACGGAACGTCAGCGTTTTTGTGGTTGGGATCTCGTACCGCTCGTATACCTGGGAGAAGAGCCGATACCGAATGGAGCTTCGCACCCACGCGTCGATTGATGCGACTTGGTAGCACGGAAGATCCGTCGTCGGGTACGACGTGTGTCGCTGCTTGCTCCAGCCACGTCGCTGAGTCACCTTCCCGAGCACACTGAGCACTTGTTTACACTCGTGCTGAGTCCATATCGTCGTGAAGACCTCACGACGCGTCATAGGCTCGGCGGCGACCATGCTTGCAGTGTATCGCGTCGTCGCACGCTCGTCGCGCTGCTTCTGAAGACTCTCACGATCTGTTGCAGATGGTGACGCAGCAGTCGAGTGGGCTTGAAGGTATCGGACTACGTCGTCTCGGCCGTGCAGCAACGCGAGCTCCTCGATCGTCAGCCCATCCCAATCCGACCCGACGGTATCGATCTCCAGTGCGACAGGGTCTTCCACGAGTAGCTTCACCATGTCCAGATCTCCTTTACGGACTGCAAGATGGAGAAGCGTACAGCCTCCACTGGTGATGTTCTTGCCTGTGATATGCTTGGCCGCCATGGGCAACACGATGTCCTGCGAACGGATCGCGACGATTGCGCGGCGGAGGGCGACGGCATCCAACCGAGCGAGAACCCCACACACTTCCGTCATTAACTCGGGCATCTGTGCTTCGATCGCGTAATGCAGACCGCTGAGGCCGTGGCTGTCGCGTGTGTTGTCCATTGCTTGAAGCAGCATGTTGAACTGCGGGTGCACGCGCTGGACCGCCACCAAGCCGCGCCAGACTAGCGTCGCGAGGTCTTCGTCGTAGATGGAGGTTGCGAACAGCAGCGCTGGCTTCCCCATCACCATAAACACCATGTCACGGGTAATAGACGTGCTGCTGTGGTCTTCATGCGTGCTGTCCTCGTCTTGCGCTTCGTAATCTGACACGACAGCGTCGAGGTCGTCGTTCGCGTGGCGGTTCTGCCAGTGCAGAATGAGCTCCAGGACGCGGACCTTCTCATCGGAAGGCGCTTCGAACAGCCACTGCAAGGCACCAGTGGCCGTCGCGAAGTCGTTTAGCTCCTCAATGAGCTCACGAGTGCGCGTGCGCTGCGCAGAGAGCGACAGCAGCAGCGCAGCATCCGCCATTATCACGCCTAACAATCACGAGCAGTTCCAGAATGGCAAATGACAGACTGCCGATGGCGAAGCGATAACTTATTGTATTGTATTTGAAGTTGCAACTCACTGGACGGACATCAAAAATGCACGACGGCAACGATGCTCGCTATCGCGTGTCTCTTGTGTCCGCTACTCGCAGGGTCGAACATTCACTGCTTGGAAATGACTTGCTGTACTCACTGGACGACTGGGAAACGTAGGAGCGCATGACGCATGCGTCCACATGAGGCGTTTCCTCAGTACGGAATGCCACAGGGGGCTTGGGCGGCCAGCATCGGCGGCATGGGCGGCGCTTCTTCGAAGGAACGGTCTACTTGAGCCTGATCAAACGCGTCTGGCACCTCAAAGCGCTGGCCGTATACCTTCTCCATCTCGGCCCGCTGCGCCTGGCGCTGGACGAAGTGGCGCAAGTCGCCGAAGACTTCTTGCTCCTCACGCAGTGGCAAGTCCGTGAAGCGGACGGGTTCTTCGTCTTCCTCGTCGTCCGACTTCTCTTCCTCAACTTCGCTTCCTTCACTGATGTTGCTGCCGCTACTGTCGTCCTGGAAGCAGCGCTCGACACCGTATTCGTGCTGCATGGCGTGCTGGTGCTTCATGGCGTAGTCGTAGCCGAAGTGGCGCTGCATGAGGAAGTGGCGCCGCATCTCCTCCTGGCGAAGCCAGGCGAGGTGGCTCATCCAGTCGTCGAACACCGACAAGACGAAACACGCGGACTTGGAGACGCTGCGCGAGCGCTTGAACGCGTGCGGCGGACGGAAGATTTTGACCATCTTGATGAAGGGAGTTACTTCTGGCGTTCGGCTTGAGCTGCAGACGGTAAATCCGCAAATGACGGAGGAGGAGGTAGAGCTGCTGATTTCCCACCCTTTCGTGAGTTGGGCGAGGAGAAGAGGAGAGGAGAGGAGGAAAGAAAGAGGAGGGGGGGGGGAAGAAAACCAGTTGGTTGGCGAAGATTTCCAACTTTCCGCGCCAATTTGTTCCGACAACTTCAACTGACTTCATTTTGGCCAATGACATTTATCTTCAGTAGATTTTCAGCCAATCAAAGAGGGGAAACTCGTTTTCCCGTGCGGTGACGCCATCGCATTCGCAAGGCGACGCATCGATCGACCACCAAAATGAAGCTGCGCTTTCTCATCGGTGCGTGGAATGATCCGATATGTGCACGCATCGATGGGCACGCACCTCATAATGACGGGGTCTTGTTGTAGGCAACGCGTTCAGCTTCGTGGGCATGGTGCTGCTCATGACGTCCAGTTCCGAGCCGAAATGGGCGTATGACGCGGTCAATTCGGTCGACATCGGCCTCTGGTTTCTCGCTGTAAGTGCCGCTTTACGATCAATATGGAGTATTTCCTCATCGCTTAGATGCCTGCGGTGATTGCGCCTGATTTGTAGGGCACGGGCGTGCAGTACAAGCTGATCAACGCCGGTCTGTCCGCCGAAGCCGTCTCTGGAGACAAGCAGCCATTCACACTCTACAGTCGCTACTGGTGAGTTATTTGCCCACGAAGAGCGTCTGCGGCTGGTGCCTACAACTGACTGTGGTTGCATATGTAGCGCCATGGGCAGTGTGAGTACGACAGATCCGTGGTGCCAATCGCAAGCGACGGCAACGCGCGCGCTCACAGTGGTCGCAGTGATGGCGTCGATCGTCGGCTTCGTCTTCAGCCTCATGGCGTCGCTTAACATTAAGACGCCGACGTGGGACGGCGAGGGACGCGAGACGACGCTCGTCACGTCGGTCGTGTGTGCGTTTGTGCAGTGCGTCTGCATGCTCGTGGCCGTCGTGATGTGGCAGCTGATGGTCAACAAGTACGACGTCTACTGCCGAGCGGCCATGGGCGTCCAAGACTTCGCGTGCATCTCGTCAAGCTCGTCACACCGAGTCGCAATCGCCGATATCGTGATCGCAGCGGCGACGTATCTGATCTGGCGAACGGCGCACTCGTACTACGTACGCAGTCGCAGTAGTCTCGTTGCTAGAAGGGAAACGTTCTGACGAAGGTGCTTGTCATGTGTGGTAGGTGGCACGTCGGGACGGAAAGATCGCTGATGGCTTCACGCTGGCAGCCAAGACTGGTGCGTTGATGTTGAAGTTGAAGGAGTCTTGCACTGCCTTTGGGGTGTTCTGACGAATAAAATCTCCGTGACTGTAGACAACGTCGATGAGATCCTGACGGCCATCGCAAACAAAACCGACATCGACGCGCTGGGATCTGACGGACGTAATGCACTTCACTGGGCGTGTACACTGAATCGATCCAGTATCTGCCACGTGCTGCTGAAGAAAGGCGCGTCGATCACCAAGAAAGACGTACGAAAAGAAGATTTTGTCTGCTTAGGCGATGGATAGACTTCTCTCACCGACACCTCTTGGTTCAGAGAGACGGCTGGACGCCTCTACACTGGGCAAGCCGCGTTGGAAGCCACGATATCGTTCGACTTCTCGCGAAATACGGCGCTGATTTGAACGTGCAGGATCGCTGGGGAACAACACCGCTGATGTTGACTGTCGTCGGCGAGTCCAGGTCGGCAGCTGAGACGCTGATCGAGCTCGGCGCCAACATCAACGCCAGAAATGTGAGTCTGCCTCTGTCCGAAGCTGCTGCGAGCACCGGCTCATGGATTTGTTTTTCGCAGGTCTTTGGTCAGTCGGCGTTGATGATGATCCTTGAGAACGGGCTCCACCTCCATCAACTCGGGATGCTCTTCATCAATGCTGGGGCTGACCTCACAGTGCAAGATGTAAGTTGGCTGGACGATCACTGCGAGAACTGTACCACAGCATAGATCTCACCCTCATTGGCAATTGACGTCCTCAGGCGCAAGGCATGACAGCGCTCCACTACGCCGCCGCCAATGGCAACGCCAGCCTCTTCGTGAATTTGCTTCAACTGTGCGACGCCCAGCTCATCGAGAAGCGAAACAAGGTCCGTACTTCCGCACCCAGATCCCAGATTTGTAATGTCTCGCTGTCGCATACTCATGCAGTTCTTCTCACGGAGGCATCCTGTTTGCTCTTTGTTCAGTTCGGTGAGACCATGCGGCAAGTGGCGCGATTGCGATGCCACAGGGTCATCGAACAGCTCCTAGAGGACTGGCAAAGCGGGCGGCCCATCCACGTGGACCGCGACGATATCGACTCGGTCGACGAGGACGGCACTGAAGACAGCGACGACTCGGACGACGACGCCAGCAGTGGGAGCAGCAGCGACTGAACTGAGAGAGCTCTGGGCATTTTCCATTGCAGGCTGTGGCATCTATTTTCTGAAACTTGGTGCCATATGAAGTTGCGAAACAGCGGGGTCACGACGCACCAGCTGCTGGTCAAGGCCTGAAGAGCTCTTTTGCGATTGGCTCAGTTTCCTGACGGCGTTTACTGACAGCGTGAACCTTGAGCTCACATAGAAAGCGAGACGAAAGGCGCGGCTTTCGATGCGCCAGCGGTAAGCGGACAAGTCCACGACAGACGAGATACGCAGGGAGCGAGTACCGGTACCGTGAAGTACAGACCCCGCAGCGTGCGGCGCGGAGGAACGAGCGAGACGAGAAGCGCGGCGCCGCCGTGATGGATGGAGTGTCGCTCGCGGCCGCAGGAATGGTACCCGTGCCGTTTGAAGATGACCTCTACGCAGAATATGAGCTGGACAGATGCCGCCAAGACCAGAACAGCTTCGACCAGACGCTCACGATCATCTCGATCATCGCCGCCTCCACCGTGTTTTTCCAGCGGATACGAAACAAGGAGCACCGCAAGTTCCCCGACAATATTCTCACCATGTCGCTGTACGTTTGTTCTCCCTTTCGCTCGCGTTCGCCGCCCAATCTAACGTGATATCTCCCATCATCATAGAATCTCTTTATGTGGGATCCACCTCGCGCTTCTCCTGAGCATCGCGTCACAAAACCGAGTCGTGCTGGTGGACGAGCAGCCTTGGCGTGGACTCTGTCAGACTCAAGGCCGGATGTTCCACTGGTGTAGCTGCGCTGCGATATGGAACGTCGTCTGCGTGATCTTGACGCTCCACCGAGTTATCGTGCGCAAGATTCCCGTCGCGGAGCTCCTTCGCTACAGCCGTGCATACTATTTAACGCTCGTCGGCCTGCCTTCGCTCGCTGTCGCTGCGTGCTCTATCTTTGGTGGATACGGTCCGTATCCAGGTCTTCACAATTGCTGGATCGAACCGGGCGCAGGGCGTCTTGTCTATTTCCACTCCTTCACTGCAGTCGCCTTCGTGACGTTCCTCGTTCTCGGTCCTCCGACGGTACTCGCGTTATGGAGAGCCTACCACTCGGCAGCACATCCCTCCAATGCAGGGCTCTTCCGCGCTCTCATGTGGCGACAGGTCCTCCTCGCGATCTACGGACTGGCTGTCGTGAGTGCGTTTCTTCTCGGCGGCCTCAACAACATTATCATCACGTCGCACGTAAAGTCGTCATACGTGAAGAAAACGGCGTACCCGTTCTGTATCTTCAGCGCCGTCAACTTCGCGTCGCTCGGTCTCTCCGTATCAATCATTTACTGGTCGACAAGGTCTCCGACGAAGACTCTGAAGGACACAGCGAAGAAGGTCGCTACGTACGCCTGCTGTTCTCGAGTTCGAGACGAGGAAGACAACGAAACATACCAAGAGCGAGCTTCAGAAGACGTACGTTGTGCTCGTAAGCACCGGAATTTCATGACCATGCACTCAACTTCAATGATCACAGGGTATCGACATGGTCTGCACATACGAAAAAGTAACCGTCACGACCTCCAAGCCGGCGTCAGGCGAAGATCCGCCCACGTTGTCGGCTCACAGTTTACCGCCTTCATCTCCCGACGCTCGTGAAGATGATCTACGATCTGCGTTCGACTCTGGCGGCCGGTCTGTCACCTCTATTCCTCCCGACCCCAAGCATCGAGCAGCTCATTTCATCGCCAGTAACGCCTACACGTCCACTTTGCTGGAATATGTACGAGAACAGTTGCTGGAAGAAGAAGCCGAAGACGACGACTCGGACTTTAGCAGCATCTACGATGACGAGAGCATCGGTCGAAGCAGCATGGCGAGCGAGATGTCGCTGGACGACCTCGCGTTTCACCACGAATCATCATTTCCATCGTCACCAATGTCGAATTTCCACGAGATCTCGCCACGCCATATACCGCAAGAAACGCATTCAGTATTAATACCAGAGACCGCAGACAACCAGCATGCCCATAGAGACCAAGACACGAGAAAGTGCGCCGTCACCGAATTATAAAGGCCATTTTCAAACCAACCTTTCCATTTTCGTTCGATTTTTTCCAGCTGAACTTCTTGCTGATCGTCAACTTACTTGGGATTATATGTTAACTTAACAAGAACCTATAGCTCTCTATTGAGGTCTGTCGTAAAGTTAGTGTGGCCCACGTAAGTCTGTCACTGCTTTTGACTGGTGCGGAAACTCGGGGCATCAAACGTCGTGGGTCTGGTGATTGGGCACGAAGAGCTACGTTTGATCGATTGCATTGATCTCGACCATCTCCAGCAACATGGCGGCGTTCAAGAAGGAAGTCAAGAGCGAAGGCGCCAAGGGCGGCGACTTCAAGGCCAAGAAGGGCGGTGACTTCAAGGCCAAGAGCGGCGGCGACTACAAGGGCAAGAGCGGCGGTGACTTTAAGAACAAGGGTGGCGACTTCAAGGGCAAGAAGCGTCCAGCGCCACCAAGCGACAAGGATGCCAAGAAGGAGCACTTGGACCAGAAGGAGGCCAAGAAGCAGCGCAAGATGCAGCGCCCGCACTACGAGATGGTGACGCGCGCCAAGGAGATCTGGAACATTATCCGCGAGCGCGAGGTCGAGAAGACCAAGCGCACCAAGCTCACGGACGAGCTGTTCCACTTGGTGCAGGGCAAGGTGTACGACATCGCGGCCAAGCACGACGCGTCGCGTGTGATCCAGGCGCTGCTCAAGTTCGGCTCGCCGTCGCAGCGCTCGTCGACCATCGGTGAGCTCAAGGACCACATTTTGGAGCTCGCGAAGATGCAGTACGGCTGCTTCCTCGTGCAGAAGATGATCAAGCACGGCGGCAAGGACGACCGCGCGCTGATCGTCAAGAAGCTCACGGGCCAGGTCGTGATGATCGGCACCCACAACATCGCCGCGAACGTGCTCGAGTACTCGCAGGAATACCTCAAGCCGTCGCAGCTCTCGGGTCTCAAGCTCGAGTTCTACGGCAAGGAGTTTGCCTACTTCAAGGCCGACAACAAGAAGAACCTCAAGGATATCATCGCCGAGCACCCGAGCAAGCGCGTGGAGATCCTCAAGAACCTCGGTGCCACGCTCAACCGCATGGTCGACAAGCAGCTTCTCGGTCTGGCGTTTGTGCAGTCGCTCATGTGGGACTATTTCACGAACGCCGACCACTCGGACGTCATGCAGATGGTCGTGAACGTGCGCGACGCGTCGCTGGCGCTGCTGGCCACACGCAACGGCGCGCGTGTCGTGAACAAGTGTATCTCGCTGGGCGACGCCAAGGACCGTAAGCGTATTATCAAGACGCTCAAGGACAAGGTTCTGGACGCCACCAACCACCCAAGTGGCTACATTGTGATCCAGCGTCTGCTGGACGTCGTGGATGATACCGTGCTCGTCCAGAAGTCGGTGATTTCGGAGCTCAACGACCACCTCTTTGCCGTCGCCACGCACGCCACGGGCCGCAAGGTGCTGCTGCAGTTGCTCAGCCCTCTCAACACCAAGTACTTGTCGCCTGATGACATTGAGCTGCTCGCACCACCGACGCTGCCCAACCCAGAGGACCCAAAGAACCCGATCGTGAACTACAAGAAGGACCCAGCGGCGCGTCGCGAGGAGCTGCTCAAGGGCCTGCTGTCCAAGCTCGAGGAGATGTGTGCCGAGAACATGACGGCGCTGATCCGCTCGAAGGAAGGCCGCGACGTCCTCGTCGAAGTGCTCAAGCGTGCCGGCTCCAATAAGGATTTGGAGGCGGCGCTCATCGAGACGGCGCTTTCCGAGCCAGAGAACGACGAGCAGGAACCCATCCACACGGACGCGATCGCCCACTTGGCGCTGCGTCTGATCATTAAGGAGACGATGTACGCCGTGCCTCTGCTTGATGCCGTCAAGGACCAGGTCGCGTCGTGGGCCAAGACCAACCGTGGCTCGTTTGTGGTGCTGGCGTTCCTGGAGGCGCAGCACGGCGCTGCGAACGCCAACAAGGTGATCGCCAAGGAGCTCAAGTCGCAGATGGCGGCGCTCAAGAAGCTCGCGGACGCGCAGAAGGGCACCAAGCTGCTGCTCGAGAAGCTCCAGTAAATACATACAGCAAGGATCCTCACTTGATGTAATAGATACTATGTAGACACTCCAACCACCCACCTCTCGTACTCCAGCTCGCCTCACTCGACTACTGTAGGGCAGTGCATGTCCTCTCCATTTTCCATTTTGTTAACCTAAAGTATCATTGATTCACTTTGCTTGCGATCTCTTCGCTACTTTCTCCTTACCTTTCTTACTGCTTTCTACTCTACTTGGCTGGCCGCTTGGGCGCGCAGCCGCCTGTGATCTTCCAGCACTTGGTGGTGTCGTACATGGTCATGAGGTTGATCATCGTGGACCAGACCACCGCAAACGCCAAGTACACGATCGTGACGATGCCGATCACGCGGCTGGAGCCGCCCGTGCGGCGCAGCTCACGCGTCTCGGCCTTTTGCTTGGGCAGCAGCGGCAGGAAACACAGCGAGAGCAGCTTCATGCCGTAGCAGATCCAGATCGTGATGGTCACGTCGCGTCGGACTTCGTACGTGTCGCTGATGATGTCCTGGAGCCACACGCGGAACTTGGCGTTGATGATCTTGGCCATGGACCGGCCGAAGGGCGTCGAGAGGTTCGTCGTGGCCGTGAGTAGTCCGTAGAGAGCACCTTCGTAGCCTTCTTCAGCCAACTCCACGACGCAGTAGGTGGCGATCATGAAGCGGATGCCGTCCGGAAGGTACTCGAGCACGGGCACGCCGAGCCAGAACCACTGGTTACGCACGACGTCCCAGACCGTGAGCATGGTCATGAACGCGTCCACGGAGATAGCGGAGACCATCGTGATGATGATGATGTACCGCCAGTTCCACTCGAGTCCGAATCGACCCGTGAGTGCAAGTGTCATGGCGTAGAAGACCTGGCCCACGATGGCCATGATGCTGTTGTTAAACGGCGTGACGTGGACCCAGTAGAGCTTGATGTTGCTGGACGAGACGATGTTAAAGCTGTTGAGCACACCGGAAAAGAACTTGTACGCGGCGATCTGGTAGATAGCGCGGTGCTGGATGAGCGTCCAGAACGAGCGGATGTACTCACCGAACGGGATCCGCACGACGCGGCTCTCCTTAAGAAAGAGCCACGTGATGGGGGCGAGCGGCACGCAGCAGCAGCCCAGGATGAGCATCATCTGTGGGAAGGTGAGCGAGAAGTCGAACTCGCCGCCGTACTCGGTGCCGTTGAACCCACACGCGACGACAATGGCAGCGAGCGCGTTGAAGGCCGTCTTGACGAAATACACGGCTGTTTGGATGCGGCCTCGCGTGGCCATGGGCTCTCTCTGCGCGAACTCGACGACCATGGCGTCGGACGCGACCTCGGCCATGAGGTAGCCAAACGACGCGAGCATCATCGGCACGACATACTTTCCTGCAGCGTCGGGGGCGTCGTAGTTGATCATGGCTTTCTGGACCTCAGTGTAGTTAGCCGCCGCGATAGAACGCAGCTCGGCTTCCCCGTAGTACGGCTCGGGCACGTGGAGTCCGGCCATGAGAAACAGGAACACGCAGCACACGATCCAGCCCAGGATCATGTACGGACGACGGCGGTAGCCGAACATGGGCAGGCAGTCGGTGAGGATGCCGAAGAAGACCTTGTAGGACCACGGCAACTGCACCAGCACGGTCGCCGAGACCACGATCGTGCCCTCCGCGTTCAGGTAGCCCTGCAGCACCGGGTAGATCACTCCGGGCAGCACGCCGCCCACGAAGCCGACGCCGGCGTACTGGGCCAGCAGCCCCAACGCTTCACGCGAAAAGATCTTGAGCGGCTCGCCCGAGCGGATCGCGCCATTCTCCAGATCAGGCAGCAACTTGTCGGCCTTGTCGAGCGGTGACTGGAGAGCCGAGTACTTTTCCTGGAGTCCTGGCGTCGAGACAGTGTCGAGCTCCACGAACTTGTTCATTGTGTTGTGTTGTGTGCTGCACAGTCTCCGTTAATTCGAGTGTTGGACTTGAGACGTGTGGATGAACGAGACGATTGCGAAGTGGTTCACACGGTGCGAAGTGGATTGTTTCTGATGGTCCAAGCCAAGCCCAAGGGGGGGGGGGGGG
>JAADXE010000275.1:0-34425 GCA_023337545.1 Pythium coloratum
AAGTGTGAGATCCCAATCAGAGGCCCACGAGGGTAGGACGTAAGAATCGTAGTGGGTCCTAATACATGTTTCTTTCTGTTTTCATTTGGTGCACACCTGCTACTTCGTAATGTTCATTGTACTCGTTCCTCGATACTCCGAGCCGGCATCAGTGTTTGATGCTCCGCTATAGATCAGCTAGCACAAGCTTCATGGTCTTGAGCCACTCGACGTGGGTCACTGGGTCCCTAACCGTGAGCTTTTTGAAATCATCTGCGAGGGGACCACCCAGCCCGGCCGCCGTATTGGCGTCGAACGACGCGATCATGTCCGTGATCACCGGTGGGTACCCCGTGGGGGGAGCGATGCCCTGCGACAGCTCCTGCTCCGAGACTTGGTTCACTTGAATAGAGGTCGTGAGACCCAGCGCCTCGCTGACGTTGGCGACCATCTCATCAATCGTCAGACCTTCCTTGCCCGAGAGCTCGTAGGCGCGGCTCTCGTACTCGTCACTGGCGAGTGCCATTGCGTTGGCCAGCGCCAGGTCTACACGAGAGGTGCCGGCCAGCTTGCCGTCCTTGGCCGCACTGAACGACTTGCCCGAATGCTTGGCACTTGCGATCGTACTCATATCGCTTTCGAAGTACATGCCGTTGCGTAGGAACGTACAGCCGGCCACGCCGCTCTCGCGGATGAGCTGGTCAGTAGCGGCGTGCTCGCGGCTCACAGTCATGATCGACTGGTCCACGTTGTGCACCGACGTGTACAAGATGTGCTTGATGCCTGCCGTCACGAGTGCAGTCACGGCGGCCTTGTGACTGGCCACGCGGTTGGCGATGTCCCTGCTGCTGATCACCAACACGCGATCGATGCCTTGAGCCGCGGCCTCGATAGACGAGGCGTCATTGAAGTCCAGGCGCTGGGTGATGACGCCACGAGCTGCAAACTCAGCGAGGCTGTCCGGGTTGCGGGACGTAGCGACGATGTGGTTGGGTGGGACGTGCAGCGTGTCGAGGAGATGCTTGACAACGAGTTGGCCGAGGTGATCGGAGGCCCCCGTGACGAGCAGACGCGCGTTGCGGTCGATAGTGGCTGGCATCGTGAGAGATTGGCTTGGAGCTGGTGCTGATAGCGGAAGCTTGATGATTGGAAAGTGAGTGGGTCTTGTGGGGCCCAGCGATGAGGAGCGGCGGCTGGCCACGGCTTCCGCGTTGCTTAGTTCACAATCTGAACCATGTAGTGTTGCGATCTGTGCATAATCAATCGCTTACTATCTACAACCAAAAGTCACGACATGCTCGCTTTGTATCGCAGCCAAACCTCAATGCGACACTCTGATTCGTCACGAGGTTTCACTCCCCTTGGCGCTTGTGACGAATCCGCCCCTGTTCAAGATGATACGTACGTAGTATTCGCCATCGATGAGTCACGAGCTCAAGCCACCCCTGAGGATACTGTTGGGAGGTGAGGGTCGAGACGTTTTTCCATCCGTTCACGGTGTACAATTGCGAAAACTAACGGTTCAAGAGCAGGTTTTGTGTAGGATACATCGTGTAGTTACGTTCGACTCTTCGCTACTTGCTATTTCATCGACAGGCAGCGCTTGCAGTGGCTGCGCATTCGCAGCGTGTCGACTGACACCACACGCCCGCACGGTGCTCGCTGCCACTTGTTTCGCGACACCATCGCACTAGCGGCTTCGTCCACAACAGGATCACGCTTGCGCTTGCGAGGCGTCTCGCTGACGACGGTGTGCTCAGTCTCAGCATCACTGGTGTAGTCCACACCGCCAACGTCCATCTCCGAGTCGCCCTCCGTCTCTGCCTCCGTGGTCTCTTCGTCCTCCATCTCGGCCAGATTCTCGTTCAGCTGGAACTTGGGCACGCTGATCAAAACGTCGATGCGCGACTGCTCGCACTTGCGGCCACGCGGCAAGTACTCGCCCAGCGACGCTCGCTGGCGCATCGCGTACTTGCGCTGGAAGTGCTTGTTGGCAGTCTTCTCGGGCGTCGTAGTCTTTAGAAGGTCCTCAATAGGGGACGTAATGTGGCCGATCGAGTTGCGTCGCTTTGGCTTGGTCGGCGTGGATGTGGACGTGTTGGTGTACAGGTCGAAGCCCTTGAAGAGCTGCAGCTCCGAGCCGATACGCTCTTGGCTCTCACTTGGCAGGTGCGAAAGCACGTGCTGCTTGAGCTGGTCGATGCTCAGGTTCTCGTCCACAGCGAGTGTGAAGGAGCCGCTGGCGAGATCAAAGTCACCGCCTACGATCAGACAGCGGACGTTGCGCGTGGTGGCAGTGGACGAGACGAAGGCGGTGAGAGTGGCGGTGGCCATGGTAGTCGACATGTTGTCTTGGCTTGAGCTTGAAGTGTTAATTGTAGTTGTGGTTGTTGTGGTGGATTGCAGAGAGAGCAGACGAGTCCGTCGTGTCGCGCCGTGAAGAGCTACGTTGCCAATCATCAAGATGGCTACACTTTGTGGTGAGTGATGGTGGAATTGGAGAACTTTCTCCAGAATGACCATCACTCGCAATCTCGCCATTAGGAGCTCAGAAGCAGGATCAGGCTCAGGATCTGGATCAGAATGCTTTCTTGCATTCCTTTCACGCCATTGACGCCTGATGCTCCGAACCAAATCTATTGCGGTTGTCCTGATGGAGCTAAGCTTCATGTGGACGTGTATCTTTCGAGACGTTTCGACTGGAATACTTATCTGTGGCAGCGGCATCAGCGACCTTTTACTGGACACTCCCGTGGCGTCAGCACACCATCGCCGACACCAAGCGGAGATCCTTGTTGTTGGACCTCTTAGCTTCCTTCTGTGCCCGATGAGCTGGTATCATTCTATAGGGCTTGGTCACCGACGTCGCTGCCACTTACTCACAGATTTGGAAGTCCACGAAAGAGAACATGACGATGCCACGCGTCGCCACCATCGCTGCCCATGTGAGAAGCAGTCTCCTTCCATACTATCTACCCAGTGGCTCTGACGAGTGCTCTCCAAAAGATGTTGCCTCCGCTTGCGTGTATCCTCGTAGCTGTTTGGATGTGTTGGCCTGTCCAAGACTCAACAAATGCAAGCAATTCAAATGACCCACGTGGGTTTTCGTGGACACGTGGAGACCCTCGCGTGGTCAATTGGCACCCTCCACTGATGACGCTGGGCTTCGTGTGCTGCGTCTCCGCCTCCATCGTCAGCTTTCGATCTCTTCCCTTTAGCAAGCCAACTAACAAGGTGAGGTGTTCCCAGTCATTCGCTATTGATAGTCAAATACTCACGTTCTCTGTAGATCATCCATGTAGGACTCCACATCGCAGCACTGGCGTTCGCTCACGTGGGCATGATCGCCACAGCTCGCTACTACAACGAGCAGCCTGCCCAGCATCACCAGCTCACAGCCCACACTGCACTAGGTGGACTCGTTTGGTTCTTCTTCATCATCCAGTGGAGCGTCGGCGTTTGTGTCTACTGGTTTCCAGGCGCCAGGGCTTCCATCCGACAAAGGCTGATGCCCTTCCACGTGACCGGCGGTCTCGCCATCGTCGTGATGATCTACACAACAGCCAGTACGTCCACCTCTCGAAGCATGCGTCCATTGATGGCACTGTATATCTGAGTTGACTCGTGGGATTTAGTCGCAGGCGTGCTGCAGAAGTTGTCGACCAACGGGACTTGCCAGAACGGAGACTCCGCCATGGGTACCGTGATCTGTATCGTGCTCGTCGCTGCGTGCACTGCTGTAGGCTATTTGATTCTCCAGCCGACGTCTCCGTCACAGCCCCAGAGCCTTCAAGACAAAAGCTCCTCCAGCTCAGAGCTGACGCCGCTTGTCGTCGTCAGCGCCTAACAATCATAGTACTTGGTGGCTGTCACACGTCGCATGAAATGTGGCTAATGACAAATGCTGGAGTTGACTGCACTGTACTTTCCGCAAGGTCTTCTGTATCGAACCCATTTTCCCTCTGCATGGTCTTCCTCCTGCTTGAGAGGGGAGTTCCTACACCTGCCGAGCCAGCCACAGCGCATCATGGGCAACGCCAACGCGAACACCGTGGGCTCAAACAAGCCGCTCATCGCGCAGCGCCACTTCGAGGCCACGATACACCGCCGCTTCATCGAGGACACGGTCGTCATGCTCGAGTTCCAGGACCAATTCTTGAGCCAGCCACGCGCTCCTCGAGATCAAGGACGTCGGGCACGACAAGGTGCTGGTCAAAGTGCCGCCTGTCGGAGCCGTAAATGATGAGCAGCTTCCACCCAAGCGCAAGCTTCTGCTGGACGCGTACGGCGTGCCAGTCGTTGGGATGGAGGAGCACGGGGTGCTGCCTGCCGCCGCCCAGCAGACGCAGTTCGCGGTCATTCCGGACGGCTTCGCAGCCACAACAGAGCTGTTCCGGTTCGAGACAGCCTTCAACATCTTCACAGACGTACGGCTACTGCTCAACCTCCCAGGGCAGGCTACACGCGCGTAGTGGTCATGGGCCGCTGGCTCACACGCGAAGCCGCCATCGCAGTCCAACGGAAAGACGGCAATTTCTACATGATCGGCCGCGTGTACGCTGCAGGAAGTTTGCTAGATGGCACGTACCGAATCGACGTCCCGCCTGGTGTCGACCTGGCGCTAGTCGTCCTGTTTGCCGCCGCCATGGACTAAGAGAACCGCAAATTCGAAAGCTCCACAGAGCGTCTGCGCCAAAAAAAACTCATCAAAGAACACGCCAAGCGAGAGAAGAAGGTGGCCAAAGCCAACGCAAAGGCAGACGACAAGGCGACACGTGAAGACGCAGCTGTTGCGACAGCGGGCTGAGAAGGAAGTGTTTCGTGTCCATTGTGAGGTATCAAACAATCGGTTAGTCAATAATGCGAATAAGCCAAATTAAGTGAGTCTTGATCTCAATAGTTCATGATTAGGCATATCGTACTGGCGGAGGCGGCGGTGGTGGAGGCACACCAGCCGCGCCGTTCATCTGTGGGGGCATGCCACGGCCGGCCATCATCGCTGCCGGCGGTGGAGGTGGAGGTGGCGGCGCCAACCCGGGCATACCGGGCATACCTATGCCCATACCCATACCCATTCCCATGGCTGCAGGTGGAGGCGGTGGAGGCGCAGCCATGCCCATGCCCATACCCATACCCATAGGGTACCCTCCAGCTCCTCCGTGCGCGCCCATCGGAGGCGCCGGCGGTGCCGCGTAACCCCCGCCATTTCCACCAAAGCCCGGTGCCATATTAGCCCCTGGAGTCAGCGCAAAGTGCGTGTTGGGCTTGAGACGGTTCGGGTTACTCTGGGCCAGCAGACGCTCAGCCTCTGACCCGTGGCGATCGCTCTTGCTGTCGCGCTTGAACGCGTACTGCACGACGATCTGCCTGTTGCACAGATACTGTCCGTTCATGCACTCGATCGCGAGGTCCGAGGCCTCGAAGCAGTCGAAGCTGATGAAGCCGAAGCCGCGCGAGGCCTTGGTGTCCGGGTCGCGCATGATCTTGGGCGTCTCGATGATGCCGCCAAACGCCGAGAACGTGTCGTACAGCAGCTTCTCGTCCACCTCGTGGTCCAGGTTACCAATGAACAGATTCGCACCGACGTCCAGGTTCTTGCGATCCTGCGACGCCTTCTTCACGCGGATGACCTTGCCGTAGAGCTGGATCATGTTCATGACCTTGATCGCGTAGTCGGCGCACTCCTCCGTGCGGAACTCGACAAAGCCGTAGTTTTGGTGGCGGCTCGTGACCTTGTCCGTGGGCATGTGCACGTTGATCACGGACCCGGCCTGCACCATGAGCTCCCAGAGAAGCTCCTCGGATACGCGGTCGTCCAGGTTACCCACGTACACGGTCGCGTCCTGGTTACGCTGCTCGATCTGCGCCGACATCGTCACGAATGCAGTCGTCACTAAGTCGCCTTTTTGCCCTTTTCTTCTCGAATGGAATGGGAACTCCTCGTGAATGGAGCTGGAGCTGTGCTAGATGTCACTCTATCGAGGGGATTAGCCGTAATAGACACAAATATCCACGAAATACCGTCTATAGGCTTGTAAGATGGTAAAACTACCAATATACACATACGGTAGTGGTGATCTTGAAGCTTTTGAGTGAGTTCTTTGCTGGAAGAATTGGAATCAGGCGAAAATGAGCGCGGCGTTTGCGGCGGCGGCGGACGCGTGGAGCGCGTTGCTGGCGGACAGCGCACAACGGGAGCTACTGCAGACGCATTTCGATGCCGTCATGGTTGTCGTCGTGGCGCTTGCGCAGCCAGACGTGAGAAATTGGCGTCGTAATCACGGTTTAATCATCGGGATCCGCTGACTTGAGTGGATCCATGTCTCCACACAGGCGGAGAGCGCACTCGACTGGGACGCTGTGCGCAGTAAATACAACACGGAGGAGGTAAGGTTCATGCCTATTGAAGGGCTCCCATGTACACAGGCCACTTACTGTTGACAACGGTGCCCAGGAAGAGCAAGGATTTCTGTCTTTCGTGTTCGTCATCCAGGAGCTGACGGAGGTCATCGTCCGTAAAAACCTGAGCTTTCTCATCGACGACGCGGCTTCATCCAATACCAGCAGTACTGGCGATGGCAGTGACGTGCCGTCAGCCTCTCAGCGTGAGCATGCCGCGCAGCAGGACGCGCTGGTGCAGAAGCTACCGCAGCCGTTCCGCCTCGCGTTCCTCAAGACGCTGCGGAAGAACTGGAAGAAGCTGCAGACTGGAGCCACTCAAGAAGTCGTCTCGCTTAACCGACTCACGCACATGAGCTGGTACGTTGTGTATAAGCTGCCTTGCTTCCCATAGACCAACGCTGACCCAGGCAATACATCAAATAGGCGCGTGGTGCGTCCGTACGTGCTCATGCGCATCATCACGAGCGACAACAAGCGCCGTATCCTCAAAGTGCCCATGAAGCAGTTCCACCAACTGCGCTACAGCACCGCCAAGGTCCGTAGACCCCTCCAGCCTGGGAGTTTGTATGCTGGCAGCCTCTAACTTCTGTCGTGTTGTATCTAGGTTTTGCAAGAGATGACGCGCGTGGAAACCCACCCGATCATGCGACTGACAAACCTCGAGCAGTCCAAGTCTTCGGGGGCAGCCAGAGCCTCGGACGCAGGCGTCAAAGCAGCGCCGTAGCAAAGCACAAAGTCAGTGGATGAATGCTATGAATGGGTTGTTCTGTATTTCTAGTTCTTCATGCGCTTCTTGCCGTTTCCAAAGCACTCGCCCCAGAGACACACGGTCTTGCCCGTCATGATCTGCTGGAACGCCTCGAACGTGTACGCGTTGCGTGTGTTGGCCTCTTCGGACGTGATCACCTTGGCGTCCACTTGGGCCTGCACGGCCGCCTGCAGCAGATCGTACGGCGTCGCGGTCTGGTACTGCTGGAACGGGAACTTCTCCTCTTTCACGGCAAGCACACGCTTCTCCGATGGGATCTGGTACGTCTTCAGCAGCAGATCTATTAACCCAAAAAGTGACCAAAACGTAAAAAAACTCCACAAAACGCCACGTAAAAACTCACCGATGAGACGCTCAAGCTCTGGCTGTGTGATGGTCTTCTCATCCTCGGCAGCAGCAGCCGAATCACGAGCCGCGAGATCAAACAGACACTGGAGACGCTCGTCCACAGCCCCCTTGACGGCCATCGAGAACGCCACCATGAGCGCGTCCACGTCGGCCCTCTGCTCCTCGTCCTTCTCCAGACTCAGCAGCACTCGCTCCAAGTGGTACTGTTGCATATATCATACACAGCCAACAGCATCAGTCTATGGGGTCATCTTTCAATTGATAAACGACCATCAAAAGCCAAACGCACCGCCTTGTTGAGACCCTGCGGACAGGCCTCCGCCAGCTTGTAGCCCAAGTACCGGTCGAACTGCGAGATCGCAGCCTTGCCGCTCGAAAACGCGTTGAAAATGCCCTCACGCACAGCCTTAAACGTCTCTGGGCTGTAAAAATCCTGATTAGACTCTGTGAAGAAGCTCATTTAGAAAGGCGTGAAAAGCGAACCTGATCTCGTTGGAGCTGCGCAGCTCCCAGGCCTCGTACGGTGAAATGACCGCCGCGTCGGCGATCGGAAGCTGCGCGGCTTCAAAGTTCTTCTTGCCGCGCGAGCTACGGTACACGTAGAGTCCGATACTGAGGAACACGCCGCCCAGCACGATGCCCGGGTTGCGGCTGAAGAAGCCCGGCTTGTACTTGGGTGCCTCTTCACCGGCAGCTCCGTTTTCGACCGCAGGCGTCTGGTTCGACGGCGCAGGAGCACTGCTCTGCTGTGCGAAGCGGCGCGAGCTGCAGCCAGCGACTGCCGGAAGCGGACGGCGCGCCGCCTGGAGACGCATGAGCATGGTCTTGCTCATCATGATCACGTTGGTGTCCTTGGCGTGAATGGGTCTTGTGGTGTTGGTGTACGGCGTGGTCCACATAAATGTTCCCGAAATTCAGTACATCATCTGTCCTAATCTAGGACAGTGACCCGCCCTGAAGCCTGAAGCTGCCCACCCCTGGTGAGACCGACCGCGGGTGTTGGTCTCGTCTCGGTCGTAAAACGGAGAGCGGTCAGCAGCGCGAGTGGCGCCAACAACAACGACGACGCGTAGACGCTTCCACACGCATTGACAGACGACGCGGACGTGCCAGGAAGACGCGCCAAGAGATTTTGAGTCGACTAAGCTGCACAGGTATGCAGTGGTGAGCTGTAGGCGTGGAGAGATCAAGAAAGGACGCTTTCCATCCACACACCAAACCATCAAAGTCTGCAACAGAGGGGGAAGGACACAGCCCCTGCGAACAGCAAGAGACAGCCATCGAGACACTGAGCTCCTCGCAACCATGGCCACTGCAGCGGCAGCGACGGATCCGCGGCGCTTGTACCGGTACGTGCGTTTAGTTAGCCTACTCAACCCACCAGTGTGATCCTGAAGATACTTTGATGCTAATCATTCCACTTCCTAATCATGATTAGGGAGATCGTGGAGATCGAGAAGCAGCTACGTGAGTTGATCCGTTCGAACCCTTTGAACGCGCAGGACGCGAACGTGCTGCGTGGGCGGCTCGTTGACCGCGCGCGTGTCTTGGCGCAGAGCCACCCGACGTTTGCGGCGCAGCGCGAGCTGGAGCAAGTGCTGTGGAAGCCGTGCTTTTACAAGCGCATTGAGGATTTCCGACGTCGTATCCGCAAGTACGCGGCCGCGCCGTCGAATGACCGCAATGTGCGCGAACACTTTGCGCGCGTGTCGGCCGAGTTCCAGGACTTTTTAAGAGACGCCGCGATGTTTTACGACAATTTGCGCGAGTATTTCACCAAGTGGCTGCTCGCGAACCGCGTGAGTCGCATCGCTGGTGCCGGTGCTGTGAATGGTGGCCAGCCAGACACGCAGGCCAGTAACATCGACAAGTGCCGCACGAGTCTGCACCGCTGCCTGGTGTTTCTGGGTGATCTGGCGCGATACCGAGAGCTCCACAGCCAGAAGGCCAAGAAGAACTTCGTGGCCGCTGAGGTCTTCTACCACAAGGCGCTGGCTGTGATCCCAGAGAACGGCAACCCGCACAACCAGCTCGCGGTGCTGGCGACCTACGTCGAAGCGGAGACCGTAGCAGTGTATCGCTACTGTCGAAGCCTGTTGATCGCGCAGCCCTTCGCGACCGCAGAAGAAAACTTGGCGTTGCTTTTCGAGCGAAGCCGCCAGCGTCCACAGGCTCCACCGAGTTCAGCGGTGATCACGGCCGAGTCGAACGCCAAGGACAAGGCCGCGTACCTCAAGAGCTTCCTGCACCGCCTCACGCGCATGCACGGACTGTTGTTTTCCATCGCGACGCGTCAATCGGCTCCAAGCGGCGGCTTGCCGTCCAATGCCCCGGTGTACTCGAAGGAAATGGAGTCGCTGCTGATGAAGGACCTGCTCGCGCTGCTGGGCACGGGCGTGGTCGGCGACGCGCTGCTCGTGAAACTGGTCGTGACCAACGTCTTCTGCATCGTGAAGGCCACCGGCACAGCGGCGTTGGACGATGCGCTGCGTCTCGCGTTGCGCATGGTCTCCGTTGTGGTCGAGTTCCTGCAGACTCAGCTGCCGACGATCCGTGAAAATGGCGGTCCACTGCCGAACTACGTGCGTCTGGCGGGTGCCGTGTCGACGTTCTGCGACTTCTTGCGATGCAACCCGAAGGTTCTGGAGGAAGTGGACGCTATGGGGAACCGCAACGACGACGCCGACCTGTCCAAGCGTTTCGCAACCGAGTTCTTGGAGAGTCTCGTCAAGTTGCTCAACCACGCCAAACTTCAAGCCGTAGTGCATGCTGCCAGCGGAGAGAACGAGCGAGTGCTCATGGAGCAGCAGCTGCAGCTGAAGGAAAACGTCGAGCTGCGAGGCTTTAAGCCTCTGTCGGCGTTGATCGATGCCGGCTCAGCGAACAAGTGGCGTGACGATCTCGCAGTGAGTGCTGGACTGAACCCTGGCCAGCCATCCACTGGCCAGGCGTCGCCTTCGGACCGGGACGCGTGGAAGCTTCGTGCGTGGAACATCCACCGCTTCGCCAAGTTTGTGTGTGACGAGTATGAAGGCAACCCGCTGCTTTACTTCTACAAGGGCCAGTTCTCCACCAAGCCTTCGGTGGTCAGCGGTATCTCCAACGGCTTTGGCTCTGGGATTTCTGGTCTCATCACCACGCCCAGCGTCGGCCTGGGGCTGTTCAGAACGGGTGGTCCTCTGGCGTCTCCTCCTCTTCCTCAGGCTGTTAACAAGGGTGCAGCGTCCGCCAGCAGCACGGCAGAAGACGACTTCGACGACGAGATCATCGTGTACCAGCCTTCGCCTGCCTTGGCGCCGTCGCTTCCCCCTGGAGAGGGCAGCAGTGCGCTCGGTGGTGCATCCAACTCGATCCTCGGCAACTCGCTGACTCCATTAGGCTCGCCATTCGGATTGGAAGGCCCTTTCAGCTTGGACTCGAGTCCGTCCGTGTTCGGTAACGGATCGCCTCAGCAGCCGGCTCAGCCAGCTCAGCAGCGTCTGTCGCTTTCGTCGCCCAACTCGCTCTTTGGCTCTTTCGGCCAGAACAGCAACAACAACAACAGTAGCGGATCTGACAGCGGCGCGATCGGCTCGTCGTCGTTGGGCTACGGAGGCTTCAATGCGTTCGGCGGGCTGGGCAGCTTCTCCGGTCAAACGGCCTTCTCCGGTCAGGGCTTCCTGTCGACTGGATGGGGCAATGTCGCGACTCAGGGCGCAGCAGCCAAGTCCCCCGTGACGTCGCTGTCCGGTGCCTTTGCCGCCGATTCGCCAAAGCCTCCACAGGCTCAGCCATCGGCTTCGTCAACGCCGTTCCGCAGTAGTTTGTTCGGCGACATGGACGACCTCGCGGCCGTGGAGCGGGAGAGTGCGATGTACCAGCAGAAGGAGTCGAGTCTGAGTGCGTTCCTGCGTCCGTCGGCCTCGCACTCGTCACTGTCGACGGCCGGGGGAACGCCTCCGCTTCCGACGCGGTCGGCGTCCGTCGGTGGGTCACGTCCGCCGCCGGGCTTTGCCGCTGCGGCGTCACCGCCAGGCTTCGCGCGTAGCTCGACTGGAGCGTCGAACGGCGAGACCGGAGGCCGTCCACCACAGCCACCGCCGCAGTTCTTCACGCGCAACCCGTTTGCCAACCCGTAGACGGTGGAGAAGTCGAGTGAACTGATCACTTGATATGATAGGACGCGTGGAAAACGACCAACGTCTCACCAGACGCACGTGCGGCCGGAGATCCCCCTGTCTGTGGGGTCAAGACACTCGAGAACGAGAGAGAGGCTGAGTGACGAGCGATGACAAAGAGAGAATGTGAGACGATGAGAAAGGCGGCAACGCCCACCAGAGATGACAACGACAACCAACCCCCAGACCACGCTTGCCTCCCAGTAGGCCACGAAGCATCTCCGCGTCTCGTGTAGTAAGCTGACACAGTGTCCGTCAGTGTGAAAATTGAGCCACAGGGGGGAGAAGAATGCCAGGGGATCAAGTCGACGTGAAGCAAGCAAGCAGTAGGAACGCAGTAGAGGGAAAAACACAAAACAGAGCAGACCAAACGATAGCACAGTCTTGTGCAAAGCAGCAGTAGATAACCAAATCCAGAGTTTTATGAATGAAAAAGCGTACTCGCGCTCCTCAATATATATTGGCGACGATGTCAAGCTGCTCGCTGGGATCGTCTGTGCGGCTTAGCCTCTTCGAGAGAGCGCGGCACGCAGCGACTCGTTCTCGTCTTCGAGGCGGATCAGCTTGGGCGCGATCTCCGAGTCCATCTCTTGGATCTGGTTCTTCAAGTGGTGGTTCTCTTCCCGCAGACGCGTCACTTCCTCACGCAGGTACGTGTTCACATTGAGCTGCTGCTCAAGCGAGGTCTTGGCCTCAAGCAGCGCGTCTTCGATCTCGATCTGCTTGACCGCCGCGGCGTCGGCCTGCTCCTGCATCATACGATTGCAGTCAGCCATGAGCTTCTCGACCTCTTCTTCCTTCTGCTGGATCTCCGACTTCTTCGCCTCGAGCGACTCCTCGTACGCCGTGATCTTGTCGTGGCTTGAGCTCACTTGGGCCTGGTGCTTCTGCAGCGCGGCCTCGTTCTTCGCGAGCTGCTCGCGCAGAAGCTGCATCTCGACCTCGTACTTCTCCTGGTCCTTCTGCTGGCTCTGCTGCGTGCGGAGGTTTTCCTGCTCGTTCAGCAGGTCGGTGATCATCTGCTCGTCGGCCGCACGCTGGGCCTTGATGGCCTGCAGCGCCGCCGCCTGCATCGTGAGCTCCGACTGAAGACGGTGCATGTTCGTGTCGATGATACGGCGGCTCGACATCATGTCCTCGTGGATCTTGCTTGGCGTCGGCTTGCGGTCCTTCTGGTCGTCCAGCCTAGCAACAAGAAATACACCATAAAAGTGAGCATAAATCATCAGCTAAATCGTAGCTCGCCGAGTTAAGCATACATGTTCGTGAGCTTGGAGATCTGGCCTTGCAGCACAGTCTTCTGCTCGCGTTCCAGACGCAGCGCCTAACAACATCACAACAAAGCGTGTGAGTCCCAAATTACCGTAAAAAGTTCACCAAAAACACGCTATTCCCATATACGTACATGCTCAAACACCGTGCCGGCGCGCTTGGCGTCCTCTTCCTCCGTGAACGTGCGCACGTACGCCGTCAGCGGCGACCACTCGCCGCACTGGCGCGTCTCCTCACGCACCACACGCGCCTTGAACACGTAGTTCTACATACAGAACCCCAAGTCTTAGTCAGTCTCTGTCGGTGCGTAGCTCTTCAGCTGAGTAGGTAGGTACGTACGGTGTTGGGGAGAAGGCCCTTGACGGCCCACATGCGCGTGGCGAAGGCATCGGACTCGAACCACGAATAATACACGTAGCCGTGCTCGCTGTGGGCGACCTGGAACTTGTACTTCTTGTCGGCGTGGCCGTCGATCACGCTGGTCTGGACCTTGAGAGTGACCGACTTGTCGGTCTTGTTCACGGCCTCAGGCGCCGGAATCGACGGGATTTCAGGGAAGAGCGTGAAGGTGGACATGGTGGTGATGCTCTGAAGGTGATTGGGGGCGTGGTGATGGCGCTAGGGGCGTGGGGAATGGCGCGTAGTGGCGCCTTCTTCGTGGGAGCTTTCTGGTGGGAGTAGCTTCTTGACTTGGGTCAGAGTGGGCAGAAACTTCAAAAATAAAGAGGGCGACAGGGTCTAGTTCAAGAACAACCTTCGTTGTGTGATGCAAAACTTTCTTTAACGGGTACAAACTCTGGTATCTGATTACTGCGCTATGATATCAAGGTATGCTATATCACAGTATGTTAGCAGAGAGGGGTATTTGCTAATTAAGTACATATCAATTCTCGTGCAAATAGGCATGGGGCTGTGAGAGGATGCGTCAGAGGCTACGGGGGAATCATGCGTCAATGAAGAATAGAGAAGGACGACACTGTGGTATTAATGTGTCTTATGTGGCCGTGCGATACAGAGAAACCTCGCCTGTGAAGGCGTTCGTCCATTTACCAGCGGCGCACACGCGAGATGTCTGGCATATCCCAAGCGTCGAACGGCGTGCCCGGGATTGGCGGGATGCCCTTGGCTTCGCACTCCTTCAAGATCTCCTCCTCCTTGTGCTCCCACGCCATGCGAACGTTGTGGGTCGACAACTGCGACAAGATCAACTGGTCGCGAGCAGCTACATCATTAAAAAAAAACCATCAGTTCCACCATTCGACACCAAAATGGCTTCACAGCCCACAAGAGGGAAGCTTAAACATCATGAACGTACCATGGGTGGTGCTCATGGCCGAGCGCGTGCCCGTTGGGTCGTAACGGAGCACGGCAGGGTTCTATCGATCCACACAAAGAGACAGAGACGAGTATGTGAGACCATGGCCAATATACGACACCGTCACGACAAGCAGTACTACATCAAACGCACCTTGTTACCAGGCGAGCCCTTGGCGACGCCCTCTGGCAGCTCAGCTGGCTTCTCGAAGCCCAGCGACGGGTGCATGCCGACCTCCGTTGGGAACTTGAAGCGGCGGATGTCGCGCGTGTAGTACTGGGTGTTGTACACGGCATCCTTGCTCTCGCTGGACGGCACGTGCACGTCCTTTGGCTGGCTGCCCGGCGTCGGGTAACGGTAGCTCTGCTCCGGCGACGGCGACTGGTGCTGCTGCTTGGTGCCGGTCTGCTCCGTGAAGACCAGAAGCTCACGCAGCTACTCATTCAATCAGTCACAAGATCATCGTATACAAACGTCAATATCGTGGCTTCCATAGACTTCCACGCGACGGAAAGCACCGCATCGTGTAGCGCGGGACAAGAGGAGTAAGACGTACGCGCTGACGAAGGTCCTTCGGCAGCAAGTCCGCGTAGCGGAACGGCTTGAACGGCTGCCACTTGCTCATGATGCACTCTTGGCTTTAGCTTTCCAGCGGTCTGATCAACAAGCGCGATGCCACCACAAGCTGCTGTGGGGCGTTCGCCGCAAAGCATAAGTTACGGTCATATATGACCACCAGAATGGTAATTTAGGGATATATCCCACAACATCACGATCGGCCCACATTCTTCAACAAGGGACACTTCGTTATCTTTCACGAGCAGAGGGTCTATTATTACGAAGGTTACTGTGAAGGAGCTCCTGGGCTGGATGAAGATGCAGGAAGCGCCTGCTGACCTGGCTCGGGGAACTCGGGGATCATGGCGGCGGCGGCAGCAGGAGACTCGAACCAGATACCCAGTGGGTGCTCTGCTGGGCCCAGTGGCTTGAGGACGTTTGGAGGGCCGACGTGGGCGAGCACGTTCTCGAGGACCTTGGGATCCAGGTCGAAATGCACAGCGAGTGCGTCATTCGTCCACGTCTCGGGGTCTTCGTAATGCAATCGCAGCAGGAATCGCATGTCCTGGTTCGAGAGGCGGCCATCCATCTTCTCCACAACACCAGTACCACTGGAGGCGTTCGACGTGCGGTCCGTGGGCATCGAGATCGGATCCGTCGACCGCGGACGGTAGCTGCTCGCGGTCTTGCGGAAGCCCTCCATGTCTTGCTCCAGGAATGCGACCTTCTCGAAGTCCTGGAACTGTTCCATCTCCTTGAGCAGATCGCCCTTCATCTCCATCAGCTCAACCTTTGGAGCTGCCTGAGGGTTGCGGATCAGATCCGCAGCGGCATCGCGCTTGGTCTTGGCGGCGGCCGCGACGCCCGCGATCTGTTCGGCCGACAGCGTCGTCTTGACCACGCGCACAGGCTGCTGAGTAAAGGCGGCAGCCGCAGCAGCATTAGGCTGAGCAGACGCGGCAGTCGCGGTGGCCTTCGCGGCGGCGCTCGTGGCCTTGGAGACGACTTGCTTGGAGGCGGCGGCGCCCATTCTGGTGGTGAGTTTTGGTGACGATTTGGACGGTGAGCTCCCCATTGGCAAATCTGATCAATACCTATCGTAACGTCGATTGGTTTAAATTACTGTTTTCGGCATTTGGATTGGTGGAAATGAATTTGGATTGATGATGCACTTTCGATGTTGGTCGATCAACGGACAAAATGGGCCACCAAAACGTACTCCAGTCCGTCACGCAAAGTGATCTTCTCGATGCAAGCGATATCTTCCTGCCCTGTAGTATGATGGTTCGTGAACTTGCGGCGGAGCACGCCCAACGCCGGCAGAAGACGCTTTGTTGATGACTTCATCTGCAGTTTCGGCTGGAACAGCGCCGGGGGTGCCACCTTAGTTTGGATTGTGTTTCTTCCTACGAACGAGCACGCTTCACGACATCAGCTTACGTACACGTTCAGCGTCACTGGCTTTGCGAGGTGCTCCAAGTGTGATTTGTTCATGGCTCGCAGGCAGACTGGACTCTCGGAGGCATGCCTGGAAGCGCGTTGTCCACACAAATTGGTAGAATTGTATGTCTGCACACAGTAGTGTTCGGGGGAAAATGCCATCAGCCGCTATCAGGCAAAGACGACCCCCAGTCCGATAGGGAATCGAGATATCCGATGCCATCGTGATAGCGTGTGCTGCAAATGTGCACATTCAGTGTCACTATATGTATCCATATCCCCGCGGGTGTGACATCGAAGTGTCTGCTGCAAATGTGCATCAATGTTGCTGATTTGCAGAGCAGACTCGCTGCCACCAATGGTGAGTCACCCACGCCGACAGCAATACTGTACAGTGTACAATGTGCTCCTACACATCCAACCAAGCATCGGCGCCAGCAAGGCAAGAAAGCTGTGCCGCAGATAGGCAGGCAACGTGTGGACTATAGTGGGCCTAGATTGCCCTTAAGACACAGGCAACATCGACGCGATTGATACATTTACGATGCATGGATGATTAATACATTTACGACACATCAGACGTAATGAGAACGAGGTCGTTCAGGTCTCGTTCCGCGTTCATGCCGCCAAACACCAGCAGACCTTGCTGACCTTTGGCTCCAGTCTCCTGCGCAGGCAACTCGACCACGCACCCGCAGTGGCCAAACCGTGGAGCGACCTGCTCGAGAGGAGGCGACTCTGGTTTGCCTTGGTCTTTGCCTTTGCCTGCTGCTGCTTCTTGCATCTCGACACGCAGCCACGACTCCTCGTTGTCCGCATACTCCCAGCAGTCGTCACGGATCGCACCGCCATCGAACCCTCCAAAGCTGATCACGACTCCGTCGACCGCACCGGCAGCATGGGAGCAGCGATTCCACTCGCAGATCGGGATGAGCTGCCATTGCCACGTCTCGATGTCCAGCACGGCCATGTCAGTGCACACATTGCCGTCCTTGTTGCGGCCGCCGCTGAACAAAATCGTCGTAGACGTCAGGAATGACGCCACATGCAGCTCTCTTGCTTCTGGGATCTCAGAGCCAGTGCATTCACGGCGCTCCCATCGCAGTGGCGCTTCTGGGTCGTCCATAGGGGTGTGGAGGATGTAGACGTCGTCAAACGCACCTTGGTCCGGAGATGACCCACCGTAGATAAGAATGCGGTCGTGACCTTCAGCTGCCGGCAGCCGAATCGCTGCCTGGGCGTTTCGCGCTCCAGGCATCCATCCTTCTGCAAGTGGCTTGGTCCACCGCTTTGTGAGAGTGTCGAACATGTAGACATCTTCGTAGATCTCCCCTTCAATCGGGTTCATCCCTCCAAAGACGTAGATCGCATTGCCAATCGCGATCGCAGAGTGCCCACTACGAGGAGGAAAGCTGCCTTCAATAGGCTTGATAGCCATCCACGTCTTCATCTCTACAGTACGTCAGCATTAGTGTTGTTGTTCGCCGTTTATCGCGTGCAGAGCTCGAATTAACTCACCTAGGTCGACCTTGAAAACGTCCCCGAAAGTCTCCGCTTCTCTTGTCGAGCCCCCAATCAGGTAGATATCCCCACTATCAACCTGTATAGCATTCAAACCCATGATCGTATCAAATTTGGACTCATAGTAGGCATCACAAGGCAGAAATCCAAACCTGTGTGAGCGTCGCTCCTCCTCGAGGCGCTGGGAGCGCCTTCGCATCCGCGTTCTGGATCGCCACACTCGCCACAGAGTAGATGCGACGCTGCATTGGCAGCTCGCACGCCTCCACTTGATTCGCCGCCATGCTTGAGTCGTTCCAATTCTTGAAATGATCACTTGTGTCGGACGAATGAAGCCTTTCTATCGAAGGATTTCTTTCTTTGTCAGCTTCAAAGGTCGTCCCTCTCTGCAGTGCCATCCATGTCACTTTATACGAACATACTATTTGCTATAATGATCTCTAATACCCTTTATTTAACCCAATAATCCAGACGAATAGATATAGCCAATCAACCGCCAGCCATCTGAGCTGTTGGCGTCGGCCAGCTCATGACCGAATTGGCTGGAAGCCGCCATAGAAGAACCCATGGCCTCCACGTCCTCCCTGGCGACGGCGCTGCCGCCTGCATCCCCATCACCCGCGGCTGCTGCGCTGGCAGCTCACGTCCCTGAGGAAGACCTGCAGACGCTGCAGCAGTTCATCGAGAATGCGCTCGAGCTCATGCTCAAGGGAAACTCCACGAGCTACCAGTTTCTAATCCAGCAGCTCAACCCATCCAGCGGCAAGTCGGACGCCGCTACGCGCCGCAAGATCTTCCTCGCGCTGCCGCGATGCATCTCCACCATGGCGAAAGAGCCCAAGGCCTACCACTTGCTGCTGGACGTGCTGTTCAAGTTCGACTTCCTCGGCGCGCGTGAAGAGATCGACGCCTACACGCGCTTCGTCGTGCATCTCGTGTCCTCCAACACCGTATACGTGCTGCCGCTGCTGCAGATGCTCGTGCGGAATATGTGCCGCCCGGCTCAGCTTCCTCCTGCGCTCGCGGCCTTACTCGCGCCTCCGCCCGTTGCCGCCCCAGTACGAGCCGGACGCATTTCCATTGGCGGATCGTTCGGCGCTCCAGCTACGCCACCACCAGCACCAGTAGTGCCTGCTATTGACATCGAGAAGCGCTTCCAGGAACGGTATGACGATGTCCACGCGACGCTGCAGCGCGTGCTCAAGCTCGCGCCGACTGCGACCAACGCACTGTTCCCAGTCATCATGGAGCACTTTCCTCACAAGCGACTCGACGCATCGTTCCAGGTCGCGTACTTGCGCAATGTATTGAAGCTCTGCACGTACGTTCCAGGCCTGCAAGAGCGTATTTTCGCGCTGATTATCGACCGCCTTGTCGCTGTGGACGTTGAGATCAAACTCGATGAGAAAGAGGAAGATGTCTTCACCATGGACGACTTCCTGGACGACGACCTGCTTCCAGGAGATGGCGAATCACACCTCGACGAGATGGCCGAGAAACTGGACCACATGATGGTTATCATGTTTGAACACATCGAACACCAAGTGTACGCCGTTGCCAACGGCGAGACGGAGGACAAGACGCTCAAGGGCGACCAGGCCGCGCTGCTGTTCAAGTTTCTGCTCAAGGTCTTCGAGCACTCGATCCTCAACACGCACCGATCCAAGTATCCGCAGTTCCTACTCTTCTACGTGTGCCAGCTCGACCCACAGTTCCAGGACGTGTTCATCTCGCAGCTTCTCGCTGCGTCGCTCGACCCACAGACGCCGCCAGTCACGAGACACAGCTGCGGTGCATACCTGGCGAGTTTCCTGGCCCGAGCCAAGTACATCTCCGTTGCGTATATCCAGAAGGCGCTGTACCACCTGCTCAAGTGGATGCACGACCAAATGGATACATACGACAGCACGTATCTGCAGCAGCAGGCGCCGACCAGTGACGGTGAAGCCGATGAAGAAGCTGCTTCTGGAAAGGCGCGTCGAGGCATGGAAGCAGAGGCAGAAGACCTCGAGAAGAATCGACGCGGATACTTTCACGAGAGTATCTACATCTCCACGCTCCAGACTGTGTGCTACCTCGTATGCTTCCGCGGTCTCGAGCTCGCACAGACTGAAAACGGCTATGAATTCCTGCGGAGTCTTGGCTGGGAACGCTTGCTGATCACGCAGACCTCGTACTGTCCGCTGGCGTTCTGTCAACCGACCGTCGCGATCGAATTCCTCAACTTCGCCGAGACGTTTGACCTCGTGTCGGAAGAATGTATCGACAAGGTGGACCAGGCGATCAACTCCATTGGCAAGATGCAGAAGCGAACGAAGGGCAGCAAGTCCATGGAGCGTACGGCTCCTCCACCGACGGCAGTCGCGTCCGCGTTGATGCCTGCGTCAATCTCCGGATCGTCCGTGCTGGGCTTGCGTCAGCCTCTGGAGACGTTCTTCCCGTTTGATCCGTACTTGTTGCGCCGCTCGTTCCGCTTCATCGCGCCGCTGTATCTGTACTGGAAGCACGCCGACCCAACGTCGAGTGAGAATGCTGAGGCACTGCATACGATCAAGGAGATCATTCGTGAGTACCAAGAAAACGAAGAAGAGGAAGAAGGATCAGAAGACGACGAAGACAACGATGACGACGACGATGACGAAAGCGAGCCTATGACGCTCTCCACGAGCATCACCATGACATCGTTCAAAGAAGAGAGCTACCTTTCCACGAGCCAGAACTACTCCATGTCCGTCGACTCGTCGCTCGACGACGACGACCTGCCGACTGGCTACGGCATGTCGGCGCACTCTCTGGGCTCGTCGGTCGAGATGCACAGGCGGATAAAGCGAAGCTTACGTGCTGTCACGCCTCGATCGACCTTCGCTCCATCACCTGCTCTCTCGGCCAGCTCTCCTCCATCGCAACTGCCTCCACTGGACGGCGGCGTGCGTGGTGCATTTGCACTGTCAGGCTTTGCTGACGACGATGACGAAGGATGGTAAACATCGAGCGAGGCCACAAGCCAGCATTTGCGAACGCCTTACTGCCTGTTGCTGTGGCTGTGGTCTCTATTATAATGGCGGAGAAAATGACACAATAGATATTGGATCCACGCGCTTCTCAGTCAATTGTTGAACCTGAGAAAGTGCACTTATTTGCTCCGCTCCATCAGTGATTGCAGCCATCAGACGGTTGCCACTTGCAAGCAGTGACGACTCGCACACACGAAGCAAATGATCGACCCATTCTGCGTTGCCTTTCTCCGTGCATAGCACGTGCGGACTCAGCCGCGTCCCCATTGCCGGCCCCAAGGCAATTCCTTTTCCCCATCGCCTGATGAAGAGATCGAAGCCTTTGGAACCTTTCGAAAAACTGACCACCATTCCGAGAAATGTACCCATCTATTTTTTCATCTAATCAATACCAATTCGATTACTGATTGGTTTAAAATCTGGGTGATGCTTTGTGGAAACGTGATCTGATTGGCTAATGATTGAATCTTCTGGTGGTCCGTGTTGCGATTTGAGGGTGGACCGTCGTTGCCAGATGAGGGGATGAGACCACCAAACAGTCCTCCGTAATTGAAGAGAGGGGGATGATGGCGAGCAGCTCCGTCAGCACGCCGACGCAGGCGCCGCCACCGCCACTGGCACTTGACCCAATCACTTTGGAAGAACCCGAGACCAGCACACAGCCACTCAATTCCTCCAGCATCATGTCCTCGCCGCTCAAGATCGTCGCTCTGGTAAGACCCCTCCCTGTCCGCGTCTAACGAGTGAACCCATGTGAACTATCCAAGAGCTCATTTGGTCTAACGAGCACGATTGATTGATTGGATATGAACAAAATCATAGGCACTTCCTGCACTTGCCGTCGTGCTCGTGGGCATGTGGATGAGCTCCGTGCTGACGTCGTACGTCAAGGTCGGTGACGTCGTCACGCCCAACAAGCTCGCGGGTTTCTCGTGGGCCAAGGGCGACGGCAAGGTGTTCAACTGGCACCCGCTGCTCATGACGCTGGGCTTCGTGTTCTGCTCGACCGTGTCGGCGCTTGGCTACATCTCGCTCCCGTTCTCACACAAGACCAACAAGATCATCCACATGAGCGCGCATGGCGTCGGTGCGATCACGGCGTTTGTCGGTGCTATCGCCGTGTTCCGCTTCCACAACGAACACAACATCACCAACCTGTACAGTCTCCACAGTTGGCTCGGCGTGCTCACATGGGTCTTTTTCGTGGCGCAGTGGGTCTTCAGCTTCGTGGTGTTCTACTACCCAGGCGCGCGTCCGAATGTGCGTGCCGCGACAATCACGTACCACATTGGTGCGGGCATTAGCATCCTCGCGCTGATCTACATGACGGCGGCCACCGGCGTGCTGGAGAAGCTCTCGTTCAACTCCAGTTGCAACATTGCGGGCAACCTCAACGGCCAGAACGTGGTGGGCTACATGGCGGCGGACTGTGTCCTGGGTAACATCATCGGGCTTGTGCTCGCGCTTTCGTTCATCGTCGCGGTCACGGCGATTGTCCAGGCGAAGCTATCGCAGACGCAGCAGACCCCAGCGGTGCGTGGCGAGACCTCTCCGCTCGTGAACAGCGGCCACGCCAAGAACAAGCACGGCCCCAAGGGCTACAACGTCTAAGCAGCTAGTTATTTCATTCTTCTGTTATTGCGTGTGGTGAATGGATCGAAAGATCGAGAATCTGAGAATATAAACATGCCAAAACGAGCACCTACTTCAAGTTCCGTTGCAACTGCGTCAGCACTCCTCGCAACTCTGCTCGTGTGGACGAGTCGCCGTCAGCGTCCGTATCCTCGTCACTCATCCGCAGTAATCTTAGGATGGAGGACACGATCCGCTGGAGTGTAGCACCGTCTTCCGACGCGATGTACGCCTCCGAGGCAGCGTCTTTCTTGGACAACAGCAAGTTGTACAGCACCTTTGCAGCGATGCAGCTCATATCAATGTCGTCCAGCGCAGCGCACTCGAGAATGCCCACGAGCAGCGTACGCGCGTCGATCACAGCGTCTCCTACACCTGACTGCACTTGCCGCACATTCGAAAGCATCGCACGGGTGGACTCGTCAAGCGCAGCGTTCATCAGCACACCACACACAGTATACACGATCTCTCGGTTGCTGTGGTCCAGCAGAATCACAAAGCCGTCGATCACTTTGTGGTCACCCATAGCGCGAAGGACGTCCTTGAATCGCGATAGATTGCCGAAAGCCCGAGCAGCTTCAAGCACAGCCTCCTCGTTGCTGTCCCACAGAATCTGAGCAAGTTGGGTGGCAATCTGAAGCCGATGTGACTCGATAAACGAGGAAGCGGAGGAGGCGCTGGAGGCGGAGCAGTAGTACGACAGGTTCGTGATGCAGCTCACGATATTGAGCATGAGTTCTTCGTCGCTTCCCGAAGCTTGTGCGTACTCCAGTACATCCAGAAGGGTCGCTAGATGGTCACCTTCGACGTTGAAAGCGTTGCCGACGTCGGCGTTCATCGCCATGTTCGCGATCAGGCGAACCAGCTTCACAAGTACGTCAGCGACGTTCTCGGCCGCCTTGTTCCCGTGCTGCTCGGCTTCTTGCTGCTCTTCATGGAAGTGTACGTAGGCGTTTCCGTAATGCTGCAGGGACTGGAGAAGTGCCGAGATCGCACCACTCTCCAAGCCGAGATACTGACGATTGCGATCGTTGCCCGCACACAGGTTGCCCAAGACGAAGAAGATGCGAACCAACAGCACGTCCTGAAACTTGGCCTCGCTCTGGTTGTCACTTGATGAGGTGTTCGTTGCAAACGACAGTGTTGGATTCGTGCGAGGATCAACGAGCTTGACCAGGTTGCCAACGTATCGCTCATTGTCGTGGTTGATCTGCGAGCGAGGCACTTCGTGGAGCGTGAGCTTCCCGAGCGTCCGCGACACGTTGACCATGAGTTCTTGGTGGTGAAGGAACACTGGGACGGTCTCACATAACCGACATGTGACTTGCGCCTCATTGAACTGCTTCAAGTAGCTCTTGGACGTGGACAAGTTGCGAAGAATCGTCGTAGTCTGCACGAGTAACTGGGCGATTTCCTTGTTCTCAGCTGCATCTTTCGACCGCCAGAGCAGCGTGTCACTGAGCGCAGCGATGGCACCGTTCGTTGCGAGTAGCTTCAGCATCTTCTCGTCACCGCTGGAGATATTCTTGAGCGTACCGGCCACGTAGATGAGCGTCTTCATCGGACACGAGCCAGTTACTGAGCTTGGTTGCTTGGATGACTGCGTCCTACAAGCGTTGGCAGTTGCGAGTAGCTCAATAGCACTCTCAACGTAGTGGACGTTGCAAAACTCGGTATCGTTGCCGCTCTCTTTGCTCAACACGAAGAGCACTTTGCCCAACGCGACGACCTTCGCATCGGCTTCCTCATCAGGCAGGCCAGGTGTGCCAAAGGCCAGTTGATACAGCTCCAGGACACACGGCGTGATGGAGACGATGCCTCGAGCAGATGATTGCCAGGATCCCACGGCCACGTCGACAAGGCAGTCAAAGAGCCGCCGCCGAAGAGCCCACACTCGCACGGTCTCCGGCCCCGCAGTATTAACAGACGAGGATGCTGACGGGCGTCTAGACGATGAAGACGACGTGGCTTGTCCTGGTAAGCACACAGCACTGCTGGTCGAGAACGCTGTGATGGCACTTGTGAGCGTTTCTAACGCCTGGCGCTTGATGGCCCCTGGTGGTTGGCGACTGAGGTCACTCAGCTGGTTTTCGATAGTGTTCAGCGTCTGAGCAAGCGCCTCAGACGATGGGATCTCCAGTGAGGACTCGAGTAGATCTTCCTCATCTCTCACACGACGGTGGCTGTGGCTCGCGCTTCCAGGATCCTCGTGGTCCTCACCACTGAGCTCTCCGTCACTCGACTCGCCAGTACTCTCCTGGTCCTGGAAAACAGGCGCATGCATGAGCTTGACCTGTGCGTCCTTTGGAGGCAGCGTAGGCACAGCAGACCGCGTTTTCGTCGACTTAGCCGCTGGTCGAGGAGGTAGCGACGAGCCTGACGGACCTGTAGCCGCTGTGGGTTCATGGTTCTGGTACTGTTTCGTGCCTACCTCTTTCTGCTCCGCCACGGAGTAGGAGGAACTCGGTCGAGATCCTGGACGGTAGTCATCTCCCTGGAACAGCGATCGTCCTAACGAGTGATACAAGGCCGTTAGAACTCCATTCCTAGTGCAATTAGACGCGTAGGAGCTTCTGTTACCGGTGGTGCGTGGGGTGAAGGGCCGTGAGGGGTTCTTGAGCGACGCCCTCGCCTGCGAGAGCACGTGGGAGATGCCGCCGCGCGCGATGCACGCGTCCATATTCACTTGGAACTAGGTAGTTTAGACTGCTCACCCCTGCGTCTATCTTGTGTGTTGTTTGGATGAGCTTCTCGTGGTCAAGAGGTTGATCTTGTCGGGCGCAGCATTTTGCAGATAGAGAGAGATGGCTACCTTTTCTTTTTTTAGAACCTGTCGTCTAATTTTGTGGCTGTAGGCAAGGCGACCACCAGCATAATGTCGCAGGAATGTCGCTTGAGCGTGGCAGTTCAATTTGAAGTTGTGGGCCAGTCAACAATTTCTACTGATTTACAACCAATCAACTACCTCAAATTTGTGAAAGTCGACATGATTTCTACTAATCACATAGGCTACAGGGCCTTTACAAAGACCGTGGGCCTCGCCTGTCAACGAAACGAGAAACCTCAACCATGTTTTCAGCCAATGATGATACCCAAATCATCATTTTCAACCAAACATATCGCCTCAAAACCGGTATGTATCGGTTAATCGGTAGGACCAACACTCTTCCGACCAAGTGCTTTTTTCGCCGTGGCCAACGTCGGGGTTTGTGCCGCTGTTGGTTGATCATTCGCCGCGAATTCCGACGAGGACGCACGCCGCCGCCGATGCCGCCAAGCGCCGACGCCCCGCGCGCGGCTGGCAGCCTCGCGACGCGCGTGGAGGATGCACACCATCATAATAATGATCCTCAGTTAGCTGCTTGCGAAATTCCGGCGTCTATCGGCGTCCAGGAAGCCCCACAGCAGGCGACCGAGTCATCGGATCCCCCCACCAGAAAGGCGACACCTGATGATGCCGAAACCAAGCCTGAGCCCCCCGTTGTGGAGACACCAGCACCAACAAAAGCTGTAAAGCATGATGCCGATAGAACCAAGCGACTCGCGTACGCCATCGCGTCGTTGCGTATGTACAACCCGGATTTTCACCTCACGCCGGAGGTTCTCGAGATCATGCGCGTGTTCTTCGACGATTTGGAGCCTGACGCGAATGGCACTGTGCTGCTACACTCCATTTTCGAAGAGATCGCGCGTCTGGACCCACAAAAGGAACTAGTGTCGGAGGACACGCGGCAGCTCATGTGGCGCGACATCCACGAGCGCATGGCCGACAACGAGCGCATTGATTTCCACGCGTTCTGTGCGTGGGTCATGCGCTGGAAGGAGATCAGTCCGGCGTCTGTACAGAACGTGTATACGTCGTGGGCCAAGCAGATCTCGGTGATGGATTTCGGACTCGGTGAAGGCGAAAGCGTGTTTGTCGTACAGCCAGACGAAGTGCCTCGTGGTGAAGAGCTACGGTTCCAGTTATCCGAGCTGCTGAGGGGCCGCAGTCCTCGACGCGAACGCCGCACGTCGCGGAAACCGAATGACGTCCTTGGGGATGACGCGTCGCGTGCGAGTGGCGTGACGACCGACTCGGCGACCGAGCAGATCGAGATCTTTGCACCGGAAGGAGACGAAGAGGAAGAAGTGGTCACACGCGATGAAGAGGAGACCAGTGGAGGCGGTGACAGCCCTGGCGCGTCAACGCGGAAGGAGTCCATGATGACAGTGTCCAAGTCGTTCCTCGCTGGCGGTCTCGCGGGCATGGCTGCCAAGTCGACCCTTGCTCCAGTGGACCGAGTGAAGCTCATGTTCCAAGTGAGTGTCAAGCGAGCGTTCAGTTTCCGGAACGCCTTCAATTTGGCCAAGGAAATCTACGTGCAAGACGGCTTCAAGGCTTTGTTCCGAGGCAACACGCTCAATATGATCCGTGTCGTGCCGTACGCCGGCGTGCAGCACTCGAGTTTCGACTTTTTCAGGCGCCAGTTTCACGCGTACAACTACAAGCGAGTCGAGCAGTGGCAAGCCAGTGCTGGAGCTGCTGGTAAAGGCAAAGACTTCACGAAGCTGTCGAATCTGCAGCTCGTCGCCGCGGGATCCATGGCAGGAGGACTGTCGTTGACGCTGTCGTACCCGCTGGATATCGTGCGTGCTCGGTTCATGGTGCAGCAGGGAAAGCAGAACTACAGGTCGATCTACCAGGCGATCCTCGAGATGTACCGAGTCGATGGCGCACGATCGTTCACGCGAGGTCTGCTGCCTTCGCTGCTTGGAACGCTTCCGTACACGGGCATCGGCTTCACACTGAACGAACGGTTCAAGCACATGATGCTGGACGTGCAGCAGCGACGAGCGGCGAGTCCCGAGGATGCGCCAGTGCGGCTGCATCCCATGGCCAAGCTGCTGTGTTCTTACCTCGCGGCCTGCATCGCTCAGACAGGTACGTTGTTCTGCATTAACTCACTGTCTTTCTCATGTGAGCGATCAACTGACTGGCTGACCTCTTTGTGTTTAACAGCCACGTACCCGATGGACACGATTCGGCGGCGCATCCAGACCGACGGCTTTGTCCCCGGCAACGGCAGCAAGCTTCGATACACGGGCGTTATCACCACGGCGCGGATCATCGTCCAGCACGAAGGCTGGCGAGGCTTCTTCAAGGGCGTGTCGGTCAATTGGATGCGGGTACGCCGAAGATCTTCTGCTGGGTCTCTGATATTTATTTCTAGTCTCACACTGAATTGCAATTGTGAATATTTGCAGAGTCCGCTGGCGACGGGCATCAGTCTCACTGCGTACGATCTGTTGAAGGAAGTGCTGGACGTCGAGACAGTCGGATAAAATATCTATCGTTCCCCCTGCTTCCCCTCTGCCATTATAATAGAGACCTAACGACAAACTCAATTGCCATACTCAACTCCACGACGCCATCATTTCATTAAATTTTATTTCTCCAGCGGCCGCACGACGATACGCTTGGTCGAATACACCCGCAGCTCAAAGTCGGCTTCCTGCGGCTCGTAGGTCGACGGGATGACCACGTACCAGCCAATGGGGAACACAATGCCCTTAGGTGAGACCACACCCGACGGATTGCCACTGGCGTACGCGCCGTCATCGGACGTCGCTCGTCGGAAAGAGCTCTTTGGGTTGGTCGACAGCAGCAACGAGCCGTCCGACGAGCTGGCGTAGATCGACACGTTGCACGACGGCGGAGGCGACGAGCCATTGCCGTCGTCGCCACTGCGGCCTCTCGCTGGAAGCAGCCGAGCAAACACGAATGTCTCTTCCGGGACGTGGATGAGATACTTGGGGTTGAACGTGTAGCATCCGTAGCTAGCACACCCGACCGCCGTGCCTCGCTGTGAGTCCCACGCGCCTTGTAGCGTCACACACTCCATGCCGAAGCACTCTGCCGGCAGCTCTCGTACTTGGAGGATCGCCGCGGGTGGGTCGCTCACGATGCGAAGCTGGAATTTTGACATGGTGTTTGGCTCGAACGTCGACGGTACGAGCACGATATCCAGACAGCCAGACTCGGACGTCGCGGCCATGGAAGCGTCAAACTCGATGAAGCAGAAGCCTGGACGGTACTCGCCTGAGCTGAGGATACGCTGAGGGGATTCGTCGGATAGAGCGGGCAGTCCGCACGCGCGGTCGTTGGTGTGGGTCATCAAGCGCAGATTCACAGGGACGTCCGAGTCGCCTGTGGTCTCGAGGAACACGAGCAAACGCGTGAGCGACGGCGTGTGGAGCTGCACGTGGTACTGCGGGTTGTTCATGAAGGTCGAGAAGAACGGCCGACCGCCAGCAGTCGAGGCTTCCCACTCTCCAGGAAGAATCACCGAGTTGGGCGATGCGTCGATATGAGGAACAGGCCGACACACGAACGGCGTGGTCGAAAAGACCGAGAGCGTGTAGTCGAGCGGAGAGAACTTCTCGTACTGGGAAGCCACAAGAGTCTACAAAATATACATAGAGCTGTTCAATACGTGCCGTAAATCAAGAGGAGATCAAGAGGACGACTCACGAAAGTTGGCTCGGGGTCTTCGTCGGTGAAGTCCACGTCCAGGCTGACCAGCGTGTGCGGGTTGTTGCTGTACGTGCCTCGGTACATGGCGTCCTGGTTGTAGAACACACGCTGTCCGTCCGTGTTTCGATACACGTGCAGCGTTAAGAACTGCTGCATGGCATTGTCCGAGTCCCGTTCCACTTTACTCACGTGGCGAGTCAGCAAGACCCACACAGAGGACGACGCGTGGGTCGCTTCGACACGGGCATTGGCATTCGTCACTGACTCACTGCGCCGGCGAATGAACCGAAGCGAGTACTGCGGATTGTACGCCAATGTCGTCGAGTCATTGGCTGGGCCGAGTTCGACTGGCCAGTGCTCGTGGATCGCGTACTTGTGCGGGAAAAGCTCCGGATTCCAGTTGAGGTACAGGCTCTCAAATCGTTGCTTGACAGAAGCGAGGTCGATCCAGAAGAGACCGTCGTCTGCGGTGCCCTTGGACTCTGTCTTGGGATCATCCAGTGAATAATACTGGCGCTGGTAGACCCGTAGCTCTTCACCGATGGCTCCGTCCCACGTCTTGGAGTCGCTGTTTGAGTACGGACCACGCCAACTGAGCTTGCGCCACGGGTTCTTGACGTGTAAAAGCCGAAGCTTCTTGTTTTCACCGGTCTCTTCATCGAACACAGCCGTCTCGTACACGTTCAGCACGGCATACACGTGCATCGGCACTAGGCCGATCTCAATGGCCTCATTTTTGCTGATGTCGCCCGTGGTCATCGTGATGATACAGTCACCGAAATGGAAGGCGCTCTTGAGTTGCTCCCAAATGCGGTCTTCTCGCGCTGCATCTTCCGCAAGGTCTCCGATAGGAATCCGCTCAGGGATCCAGCCAGTGAGCGCGAAGAGATCAATGCCCGAGTTGCCACCAGGGTAGTCGTAGCCGCCACACAGCTTCAGATACGCCTTCTCAATGAGACTGACCCACAGCTCGTTCCGTCGCGTCGTACACGAACACAGCAGCTCACGGGTCTGCGTGTTCACCGGCAGAAGGTCGTCGATCACGACCTTGCGCTGTACACCGTTGGCCCAGAGCTTGACGATGTACTTTCCCGATGGGTTGTACATGGGCTGCCGCGTGCGTGGGTCCACAGGGAAGATGATATTCGTGACGAGCCGCTTGTGGAACCGCTGCTCGTACGCCGCCGCGATACACAGCGATGCGACAAACGAACAGTCCGTCACGATGTCCTGCTTGACGACTTGCGGGCAGATACTGTCGATCATCACGGGCATCTGAGCACAGAGCTGCGCGTACTCTTCTGGTCGCATCCACGTCGCGCCTTTGCGAATCTGCTTGGCTGAAAGCGGCACGGGTCCGTCCGGATCAACAAAGAGGTTGACCGATCGGAAGTTCTCGTGTGAGTCCAAGTCGTCCAGCCACGGGACGAAGACGTGGCCGTTGATCAGAGACGAGCGACGCAACACGTCCAGCTCCGCCTGACTGTAGGCCTCACGCACTGGCTCAGCAGCTTCTGTCACTGATTTCGCCGACGATTGACGAAGTGCTGGTCTCAGATCATCACTACTCGAGGTTCGCGACGGTGGCGTGCTGGCTCGAGAGGTCCGCCTCTTGGCTGGCTGGACCGGAGGCTGCGGCCAGTCGAAGACGTCCAGTGTCGAGTCCAGTCCAGGCGGCATCGGCCAGGACAACGCTCCTCCTTCGTCTGCATTTACTGGGATCTGGCTCGTCGCAGACGTTTGTGAAATGCTCGACTGTAACACTGGAGTAGGCGCGAGAGGTGGCATGGGCCACGCGGCTTCGTCCAGAGCCAGCAAGGAATCCGGAAGCTTCACGGCCGATGGAGGAACGGCAGGCGCCGCCACTGTCGCTAACACAGGCGAGTCTTCAGGCGGCATCGGCCAGTCCATCTCAGCCAACGGCCCCTGCACAGGGGCCGCCTGTGGAGCTGGCGTCGTCTCGGCCTGCGGTCCGCTCTTGAGCAGCGACACGTGGTCGATGACGTACTCGATCTGCTCGCGCACAGCCTCCTTCGTACTCGCAGCGTCCGTGTCAAACGCCGTATACGCCTTCATATACCTATACAAATCATGCCAAGTACTGTCAAAGCCTAGTCGTTTATTGAGACTCCAAAGCCAAAAAACCGAACAACTCACCAGTCGCCTGCTGAGATGTACAGCTCAATACACTTCTCACGGTCTCCGCTTTCCTCGCGTTCTTTCGCGTTCGCGTGGATCTCCATGGCCTTTCCTAACATTTCTTCTGCACTTTCCTGCTCAGGCGGCTCGTCCAGCTGAGCCACGCGCTCTCGCAGCTCGCGGGTCACTTCGTTGACGAGTTCACGTTTGGCCGCCGATTCGACGATCGCGAGGCGGTTGAATATGCGGATGGCGTCAGAAAAGCATTGTCGAGCCTCCGCGCGACTGGCGCTGGAAGCTGACAGCGTCTTGCCTCGCTCCGCCAGCGCCAGCGCGTCCGCGTACAGCGCCTCGACCGTGCTGCCGCGCCTCATTCTCGCCGAAGAAAGATGGGTGTGGTGTGGTGATGATGATGATGATCCCAAAGTCACAACTGAGGCATGTTATTATCCAATTAGAAGTGAGCATGTTGATGAACTGATATACGATTCCTTTTGGGGGAAGTCTGGAGAAGTTTTCGACAAAAACCAAACACAAAGAGGAAAATCGAAAAACAGAGAAGCTGTGAATCGAACAGAGAACGTAGACCGCAACCAAAGAGGATGACACGAAAACACAGCAGGACTGCAAAGGGCATCTGCTTCCTCAAAAATGGCGTAATGAAACCAAGATAAGAGATCTTCCATTTCACGTTGTGTCATTTTACTGGATCCAAACACCAGTATTTCAATCACCAGTCGAGTCGCAAAAGAGCTTGCCGATTTGGAGAATGAAGTGGCACATGCAAAGCCAAACAGGCTGTCACACAATTCGAGAAGCAACTACCAAAGTTCGACCAAGCGCTTCCTCAAATGGATCATTGTCAACAAGCCAACTCCCATACTACAGGAGTTGACTCCTTGCTGTTCTCGGCAACTGGTGAAGCAACAACTGAGTCCATCGTTAAAGCTCTCACCATTGCGCCAGCCAACCCACCCATTAGCTTTTAGGGAATGACTTATCTTTATTTATGACGTAGATTTTGTCGATGAAGAAGAACGATGGAATGCATCTCGCTTCGTGGCGAACTCTAACATTGAGTATCACCAATCCATGCCACCACCAACGAAGGAAACGTTGTTTGAGAGCTCCACTGGCCTCCAGAGAGCATTTCAAAGAACATCAAAAAAGGCCAAGGATACGTCAAAGTTGGAATGGACCCAGTGCCCTTCGCACTGTACCCCAAGTGTCATGGAATGTGGCGTATAGTGCCGCCAAGACCATCTCTATCTGCTATAGCCATCCCAAATGAATCGAAGGCGTGCTTCGCGTCAAATTTTACATCAACATATGACCTCGACTCCAATTTCACAATGCGTTCCCCAGATAGCCACTCAAGATCTCATGGATGCGGATAGCGACCAATTCCTCAGGTATACAGGATGGGATACCGGGAAGCGTCTGGCACCATCGATGTACAGGAGAAGTACTGTATTATCCACGTACTGGGGCGTCGGCCACACATCATCGCATCTATCCAGTCTGGTTTGTTTTATTGATCGTGGGCAGTGAATCTACCGACCGCCCCTCGCCCGTGAACCGGCACAACGTTCGGCATCGAAGTTGTGTATCCTCAAAGTTTCTCACGACTCCAACGAGTGCCATAACCCCTCACAGAAGAACTGCTTCCAACTCAACCGCCACCGGCGCCATGCCGCAGACGTCATTGCGCGTCTACTTGGTGAACCTCCAGTCGAAGCAGCCTTCTACACCGCGTCAGGACCCCTGCTCACTTCCCGGTTACTAGCACGCTCCTTGGTCTCCGGTGGGCAAATATTGTATCGCTGCTCGCACTATAGCCAAGGATGCCGCGATGTCATGGAGTTCCGCATAGCGAACATCAGCTACGCCGATGTGTGCCCCATACGTGCCGCGACCAGGAGGCCAAACCGCGGTTGTTTTTGTCGCCATGGTCAGAGTCATCGACCGCCTAGCCCTCGCTGATATTTGACCACTCCACGGATTTTTGGGACTTCGTCCGTGCGCAATCCTACTCAGCAACGGCAGCGTTGTCGTCCGTGGTCTGAACGATCAGCCCACCATCCCATGCGTCGCGTGTAACATATTCGCGATCGCGTGTACGGTGGGGAGATCTACGGTGTGTGATTGAGATGCCGCCAATGTTGAACGTCTGCAACACTAACATATCTTTCTTCATGTCCCACTGTGCCGTGGCCAACACGGATCTAGCTCAGAAGTCCGACCGCATCATAGGATGGCCTCATCCCTCACTCTTCAATTTACTGCGCTACAATAGCGCATCGATGTTGTTGCTTCCTGTTGACGTCCAACCGCTCTGCTGGCACGCACTGGGGTCTACTCCATTAAATCATCCAGTCGGCGGGCCAGCAACTGGACCCGGTTGATGTGGTCTGCGACTTCGAGAGCGGGTTCATTTCAGCGATTGAGACTCAGATCCCCAACATCGACATCATCGGCTGTTTGTTCCATTACTATCAAGTAGGGTGAAAGAAGCTGCATATGCCAGAAGTTGGTATCACTATCGCTTTGACTCCGAGGTACTGGATATGCTTCCTGTCGTTGGTCCAGAGCAGATCGAAGCGAACTGGATACGCTGGGTTCTTTTTTGGTGGCGTTTGCGTATTCATCGGCGAACCGGCGCTCCATTTGGACTTACTTTCGGCGCAGGTGGATCGAATACTACAGTCCGGCCTGTGCAATGTAGATGGCCTCGATAATAAATTGTTGCACGAATTAGCAACTCGCTCGAATGATTCAATTCAATCATGAGATTAACGTTGTGTTCCTAACCCCACATCCATCCATGATTGTTTATTGGGGTTATCCACGACATAACCGCACAGTACAATGCGAGGGGCAGACATCCTTCGCGTTTTAGCAGTCCTACAATGAGAAGATCTACACGAGGAAGAATCCCATATACCGCGCCCAATTGAGCACTGGAGTTGAGACTGTACTTTATTTGTCCGGGCATATAGGTCTCCCTTGACTGAGTGTTACTCGGTAGAGGGAAGGATTAGAAGATATCCCTATCAGAATTGGTCGACTAGCGCGCAGTGAACTGTATCAAAGAGAAATGAGATAGTCGGGTTAATCGTGTTTTAGATCCATCTAATTGGTTTCCATATTCAAACGACTGCGAAATCTCCCAATTTAAAACAAAAACCGGCACGAGTGAGTGGAACCAGTTGGGTCGTTTCTGACCCAATTATTACAAGGTTCATTTTTGGACCATTCTTACAGGTCGCCTATTTCCCATCGGCGACACTTTGCCTAGCACAAAGGACATACCTACAAAATACCACGTCTACACCTCATCTACCGTCTACACCATATCTACC
>JAADXE010000276.1:0-34368 GCA_023337545.1 Pythium coloratum
ACCCAGCGCCGCCGCTCTGCTCGCAATGCTCGCGCCGTTCGCCAGCAACCTGCTGGCGCCAACATTCTTCCCACCAAACCATTGGACTATGTGGCAGCGACCAAGATGCTGCAAGATCCTAGTCGATGGAGCCGCTTCTTAGAACCGCTCAACCAACTCGTCATCGTCGAGTTCACCAGTTCGTTCATGGACACGGAGCTCAACTGTCCTGAGAAAGCGCATCTCGTCGTGCACTTGGATCTCCTACGAGAACCACGGACCACACAAACTCCCAGTCGACGTTGTAAGCAGCCGTCAGCACCAGATCTTCAGGTGCGTACGGCTCGAGCGCTGGACGCCTTGGTGTTGCTGTGTGTGACTGCCCAGCGTCTGAGCCGGTGGGACGACTTGTACCAGAGCTTCTGGCAACGTGTGGCAGAGTCAGATGTGATGATGACGCCAATACGAGCATCCACAGTCGACAGTGGGTACGCTTCACGAAAACGCGAGGGATTCCTCTCCTGTTGAGTTGGAGTCACAGACCCTTCTTGCCAAGCCAGTTGATGGAGCCACTGCAGACGTTTCTTTCAACAACGCGGCCAGTTGACTGCAAGAGTGCGAGTCTCCACATCACAGTCGGACTTCGATTCATCCAGGCAACGCTCACGACCTCATGGAGGCTCTCCACGAACTACTCCAAATGCCAGCCGATCACGCAGACAAGCTTTTGATCGACCCGACGTGTCTGCGGACGCTGTGGTTCGCTCGAATCCGTTCTACGCTCCGGAGCTCGGCGTGCTGGCGGACATGTTGTCGGATCCCTTGGCGAGACGCGTCGACGAGCTCAAGCTGGAGAACTTCATCGATAGAGATGCACCGGCAGTGGCACACCCTGCCTTTCTGAGCGCACTTTCGAGCATCTTCGTCAATGCATGTGCCTACAAGACAGCGGGCGACGCCAGGTCAGTACCCGCGTTGTCGCTGTCTGTAGAGCGAAATTTCCTGTCTGCTGAGAATCTCGTCGCACTGCGAGGGGCTCTCCTTTCGGCAGAGAGAACTGTTGGAGAGCTTTCACTTGTGGACGTGTACGTCGACACGGAAGACGCGAGTGAACGCTTCAGCGAGCTGATCTTCCTACCCCTTCCGGCGCTGACTCCGAGCGCTACACTCAAGCTGGCATGTGGGATGGATTTTTGGAAATCGCTTGACCCGCTCGTTCGAAGATTCGTCGAATCATTCTGGGCCTTTGGGGACATAAGGAACCAGTGCGTCCAGTGTCGTCTGGGCAAACCCTTACTATCGCAAAGTCCACACGGCGAAGACCCAGTAAACATGTCCGTGCCTGTGCACTCGTACTTCACAATCGTAGACTTTGACCCGTCACAAGCCTCCGTCAAGCTCGCCGTGGTGACACAAGGCAGATCGACAATGGTCACTGGGTGGGCTGCCACCTCCAGCATCACTGAGTTCCGTCGGAATGACTTGGATGTCGTCCGCACGAACTTCTCGCGGCTGATTTACGGCATCGGGTGGACTCACGATGGGTTTAGATGCCCAGTTCTTGGTAACCTCGCGTTTGCCATGAGGTCACGACTGACGAGTCTGGCACTCGACCACCTTTCCTATATCTAGTACACCCGCCTCACATTCTCTTGCCATGCCCACACCTTGAAGAGCTATCACTGGAACGTTGCGATCTTTGGAACTGCGACCCCAGTATATTTTGGCTTGACTCGAAAACGACGCACCACTCTTCTATCCGGATTCTCAACATCAGTTACTGCCATCTCCGAGACGCTAGCCTACGTGCCCTGAAAGAGTTCCCGCTTCGCTCACTTCAGCTTGTTGGTAACCCCATCGGCGGAGTTGGAGTCGAGTCACTTTTGGCACTGCTCCGCTCGAACAAAGAGCTCAAGACGGTGGAGATCAACCAACAGTATTCGAACCCTGCGTCGCTTTGTGTGAGCCTCCACGCACAGATCGACGCGCTCTGGGATCGCGATTATCTACAGCCGCGTGAGAAGGCCGCCGTGCTGAGTGTGCTGACCCACCTACAACATCGCAGCTCACGACTACTGCCGTTTCCAGGCAGCGACGTCATCGCCTTGGTGTTTGGGTTTGTAGGCACCAAACCAAGCCAAGTAGTCAAGTGGTAGTACTAAAGAGAAAAAAGAGAAACTACAGTACCAGAGATTTTGACCGTTGCTGGTTGAGAGGTGGTGTAAAGCGTTGTACAGTTCAAGGATCAAATCCAGGGTCAAGGCAGACAGTCTGGCGGTCTGTCTGTCTGACATACTGAATTTGGTTGCGTCCACGTCCTTTCCAATGTACCGGTACCCACGAGGACTGGATACCGTATGGCCTCCTTTACCGGTACGTACCGGTAATCTATTCCAGTCTATTCCGTTGCATACATACACTCCGACGTCACACGTGAGTGCTGTTCGCATCGATGCCCTTTCAAGAAGGTCTCCATTCACCAACTTTCTTACCGTCAACATGACCAAAACTCAACGCCGCCGCTCAGCCCGCAAGGCTTACCAGGTCGCCAACGAAGCCCTTGCTACAGGCACCACACTCGACTACAAGACAGCGTTTCGATGGCTGCAAGACCACAATCGATGGAAACGTCTCGAAGCAGCGCTCAAACATCTCATCGTCATCGAGTTCACGAGTCCGTTCGTAGACACAGAGCTCAACTGTCCGGAGGAAGCGCATCTCGTCATACACTTGGAAATCCTGAGAGAACCACCGACCACACCAACACCCAGCTCTCGAAGGCAGCAACCACCGACACCAGATCTGGAGCAGCACGTGGCTGAGGTCCTAGACGCTGTCGCAATGCTATTCGTGACTGCCCAGCTACTGCGTCCATGGGACGACTTGTACCAGAGTTTCTGGCAGCGTGTGGCAGAGTCGGATGTGATGATGTGGCCTATACAAGCACCGACGGTGGACAAGTGGGTACGCTTCACGACGGCGCGAGGCATTCCGCTTCTGTTGAGTTGGACCGACAATCCCTTCGAGTCAAGCCAGCTTCTGGAGCCACTACGGAAATTTCTATCAACTCCCCGACTGAGAACCAGCAGCACAGCTACCAGGGTACCCGTCTCCCTTGGATTTCGATTCGTCCAGGCCTCAATCACGACCGAAGTTCTGGAGACTCTCCACGAGCTGCTACTTGTGCCAAGTGTTGTCTCCGACTCCCTCCAGATCGACCCCGTGAGTCTACGGACGCTGTGGTTTGACTCGAACCCGCTCTACGCCCCTGAGCTGAACGTCCTGGCAGCTCTGCTATCTGATCCATTGACAAGACGCGTCGACGAGCTCAAGCTGGAGAACTGTATCGTCGACAACCTGACGCAGCCTGCGTTCACCACTGCACTGTCGCTCGTCTTCGTGAATGCGTGCACCCTCAAGACTCATGGCGAAACCAGTGAAGCCCCAGCGTTGTCGCTGTCGCTAGCACGCAACGATCTTTTCACCGAGCATCTCGAGATTTTCCGACAGGCGCTCACTGTTGCCACGAGGCCTGTTAGAGCGATTTCACTGAGCGACGTCTACCTCCGAACTGGTGACGCATGCGAGATCCTCATTGACCTCATCTCGTTTCCTCTTCAAGCAGCAGCGCCACACGCCACTATCGACTTGTCCCGAGTCCTAGTGGACGCAGAGGACTTGACAAGCTTGGGCTTGAAAGTTCAAGATACCATCGCGTCTCTGTGGAACGCTGGGGCAATCGATCGCCACAGTGTCGAGGTCCGTCTGCAGGACGCGTCATTAAAGGAGTATCCAATTGGCGGACGTCAACTAGGCGTAGTGGTTCCACCAGACCCTTTCTACACCATCCAAGACTACGATCCATTGAGAGGGTTCGTCATGATCACCGTATCGAACTATTGTGGTGATGGTGATTGGGACTCTGTCACTGGGTGGGTATCCGTCTCCAACATCGTTGGCATGCGTCATGATGGCGGGGTAGTGGTCGGCACGAGCTTCACGCGGTTGATCTTTAACGGCCCGACTGGTTTCGACTACATCAACACCTTGATCCAATTCAAGACCTTCATGGGATCAGAGCTGCAAAGTCTCGCGCTTGAAGACCACCAGTTGCATACCACGGCCTGGCAACGGCTAGCGCTGTCGGAGATCGTCTTGGGTAGTTGTCCACAGCTTCGCGAGTTGTCGGTCGAGCGATCGGACCTCACGACTGATCAAGAACCAGACGTGTGTGGCGTACCAGCCTTCAAGTTACCGCCGACACTCCAGGTCCTCAACCTCAGCTACTGTCAGCTGCTGGATACCAACTTCCCACGGCTCGAGACGCTCCCACTTCGCTACCTGTCGCTTCTTGGGAACCGCGTCGGCGCAGCCGGAGTCGAGTGTGTATTGGCAATGCTCCGCACGAACAAAGAGCTCAAGACAGTGGAGCTCAACCACCAGTACTCACAGCCCGCGTCGCTCTGTGTGAGCCTCCGTGCACAAATCGACTCGCTCTTGGAACGCGACTACATCCAACCGCGTGGTAAGGCTGAAGTGCTGGCTCGCCTGCAGCAACGAAAACACGGACGCCTTCCGTTTCTAAGCGGCGAGTTGGTCGCCTTGATCTTTGAGTTTGTCGGCACCAAACCGACGCGAACAGTGACGTGGTACTACTAAAGAAAATACACTAGAGTACTATCTTGGTGCGAGTCATTTTGCCGATGGGCAAGTGTAACTTCAACCTTGTGATCCTGATTTTTGCTAGCATACATTCATGGGAAACGGAGCTCACTAGTTGTGAGTGTTGGTCGCTCTTGGTCCAGCAGCTTCAGTTGTCAAGGTCTCCATTCTCCCTATTTGCTCCGCGTGAAGATGACGAAGACCCAGCGACGCCGTACAGCTCGCGAAGCCGGCCAGCTAGCCGCTCGTACCAATGCGTCGACGAAACCACTGGACTATTTATCAGCGACCAAGTGGCTGCAAGACCACAACCGATGGAAACGACTTCAAGACGCGCTCAAACATCTCGTCGTCATCGAGTTCACGAGTCCGTTCATCGACACAGAGCTCAACTGTCCGGAGGAAGCGCATCTTGTCGTGCACTTGGAAGGCCTGAGAGAACCACCGACCACACCAACACCCAGCTCTCGAAGGCAGCAGCCACCGACACCAGACCTTCAAATGCGAGTAGCTCGGACGCTGGACGGCTTGTCGACATTGTGTGTGACGGCCCAGCTACTGCGTCCATGGGTCGACTTGTACCAGGGCTTCTGGGAGCGTGTTGCAGAGTCGGATATGATGATGTATCCGATAACAGCACCGACGGTCGACAAGTGGGTACGCTTCACGAAGGCGCGAGGGATTCCTCTGTTGCTGAGCTGGACCGACAAACCCTTCGAGCCGAGCCAGCTGATGGAGCCGCTGCAAACGTTTCTCATGATACCACGGCCAATGGGCTACAAGAAGACGAGTCTCCACATCACAGTCGGATTCCGATTCATCCAGGCAACGCTCACGACCTCCGTCACGCAAGCCCTCCATGAACTACTCCGAATACCAGACGATCATGCGGACAATCTACTGATCGACTCGACTTGTCTGCGGACGCTGTGGTTCAACTCCAATCCGTTCTACGCTCCGGAGCTTGGCGCTCTGGCGGACATGTTATCGCATCCTTTGGCGAGACGTGTCGACGAGCTCAAGCTGGAGAAGTTCATCATCGGAGATGCACCGGCAGTGGCACACCCTGCCTTTCTGAGCGCACTTTCACGGATCTTCGTCAATGTGTGCGCCTCCAAGACGGCAGCCGACGGCAGCAGCACAGTGCCAGCGTTGTCGCTATCGCTCGCTGAAAATCTGCTTTCTGCTGAACATCTCGACGCGTTGCGAGAGGCTCTCCTGGCGGCAGAGAGACCTATTCGTGCGCTGTCTCTAGCGAGTGTTCACATGCGTACGAACGAAGCGAACGATCGTCTCATCGAACTTGTCGTGCTCCCGCTTCCAACTCTGACGTCGGGTGCTACCCTCAATCTGTCCAGAGGTATGGATTGGAAATCGCTGGACCCGCTCGTTCGGAGATACATCGCATCATTCTGGACCGCTGGGGACGTAAGGAACCAGTACGTCCAGTGTCGTCTGGGCAAGGCCGTCCTATCCGAAAGCTCCAACAACGTCGACCCACTGCCCGTTCCCGTGCCTCTGCATTCGTACTACACAATCGAAGACTATCACCCGTCTCTAGGATCCGTCAAGCTCACCATACCGGCACAAGATGGATCGGATCCGATCACTGGATGGGTGGCCACCTCCAGCATCACTGAGTTACGTCACAACGGTGTGGATGTCATTCGCTCGAGCTTCTCGCGACTGATCTACCACAACAAGAACAACCGTGATCGGTATGGCAGTCCTGCTTTCCTCACTCTCACGTCCGCGATGTCATCGCGACTGACGAGTCTGTCAGTCGACCACAACATATCCGTGTGGCTCGCCCTCCCTCAAGTCCTCGCGGCGTGTTCACAGCTTCGAGAGCTTTCGCTATCACACTGGGAGCTCGACGATCTCGATCCAAGCATCTTCTGGCAGAAATCCGATACCACACGCCGGTCTTCCATCCAGATTCTCAACCTCAATTACTGCCGTCTTCGGGACACTAGCTTGAAAGTCCTCGAAGCACTCCCGCTTCGCTCGCTTCGGATTCTTGGGAACCCCATCGGCGCGGTTGGAGTCGAGTCTCTATTGGCACTGCTCCGCTCAAACAAAGAGCTCAACTTCGTTGAACTCAACCAGCAGTATTCAAATCCGGCTTCGCTTTGTGTGAGCCTCCGCGCCCAAATCGACGCGCTCTTGGAACGCGAGTATCTGCAGCCGCGTGACAAGACCGCAATCCTCAGTGGCCTGGCTCTCCTCCAATGCAAGTATCCACGGCTCCAGTTTCCAGGCCATGACGTCGTGTCCTTAGTGTTTGGGTTCATCGGCACGAAACCTCCCCGAGTAGTGAAGTGGTACTAATAAAGGAAGATCAGGTCGGTGCTTCAAACTTTGAACTTCAAAGTAACTTGGGTCGTCTGGTCTTCAAATTGATTTGCCGCAGTGCCTCATTCTTTGGAAATCTTAGCCGATGAGGAGTGAGTGAAGGCTGCAGGCATGTGCCCCCTCAACGTGAGGCAAAGTCTTCATTTTCGATCTTGCCTCGTGTCACTATGATCAAGACCCAGCGACGTGGTACTGCGCGCGCTACTCGCCAGCGAGTCGGACATAGTCCTATGTCCTTGGTATCTTTGGACTACTCCACCGTGGTCACATGGCTTCACGACCCCAAGCGTGGGACTTTTCGAAGGATAGCCTCCACTCGGACTTGTTACCATCGAGTTCACCAGCCCTTTCGTCGATCCAGAGCCCCGAGCAAGGGCATCTTGTCGTACACTTCGACTTGTACTTGAACTTCTGGAAGCTAGTCGGCGAGTCTGATGGCATGACGAGTCCTTGATCGATAAGTGGGTACGGGTCTCGCCTTGGTAATGCCACCGTCGGGTTGACCTTCGTGGACATCTCCACACTGTCATTCGAAATCGAACGCAGCAGTTTACAGTAGCCAATCAGCATAGTACCTTGCTAATCTGATAGTCTAGATTCGTTGATACAGGGTTTAAGTAATGGCCCCGGGGTCATAAATCTAGCCAACTTAGAGACCATCACTCTGATCTAGTCGCCTTGGCCACGGACGAGGAGCTACCGACAGCGAGTCTCGAGCGGACGTGCGCATCGACCCCCAAGCGCTGACCGAAGATGCCACACGACGGCGCAGACGCCGCAGTGACGAAAATGGAGAAGATGGAACGGAAAAGCGACGTGTCGACTCTGTCTGGCGCCGCGAAGCCGTTCAAATTCAGTCGAAAACGGAGCAAAAGTTCGCCTAAAACGAGCCCAAACCCGAGCAATGCCACAACTTCAGGCGATGGGAAGAGTGCAGCTGTGGCGACACACCCACGGCTGCCAGTGCCCGCTTGGCTTAGTGACGTCGAGTACGTGAACGATCCAGTTATCCCCGTCGCAACTCGGTTCGTTTGATCTCCTCGTCGAAAACTGAGGGGTTTTGTGGTCACTCTAACGCGATTGCTCTGTAGCTTGGGACAGGAGATGGTGCACTACTGCGAGTACACGCAGGGCGTGATGGATAAGCTCGAAGTCGCGATTGAAGACGCGATCTGGAGCATCTCGGAGTGTGTCCAGGCGATTTGGCCCGAGGCCACCGTCACGTGCTTTGGCTCGTTTGCCAGTGGACTCTGGTTACCTTCTAGTGACGTCGACGTGGTCGTCATGGGCATCCCGGAGCTCGCGACCGCCGAGTCTCTGAAGGGGAAGAAGAGCAGCAGTGGAAGCGCCAGCACCACGCCCAAGAAGAAGCGCTTTGTGTCTGGTATCCATGAGCTGGAGCTGATCGCCAACAGTCTACGAGCTCAGTCGTGGGTCCAGCAGATCGAAGTCGTCGCCAGTGCCAAGGTGCCCGTAGCCAAGCTCGTGCTCGCTGAAAACGATCTGCGCGTCGACATTTCCATTGAAAATGACCACACGACGCTGGGAATCGAAGCCAGCACGCTCGTGCGCGAGTACATCGCTGCTGTGCCGGTGTTGCACCCGCTGATCATGGTGCTCAAGCAGTTTCTGCGCGAGAAAGGCCTCAACAACGCCTTCACGGGCAGTCTGAGCTCGTACTGCATCTCGCTCATGGCGTTTTACCTCGTGGAACGGCAGCATGCGACCAACTACGCCGGCACAGACGTCGGTCAGCTTTTGCTGGACTTTCTCGAGTTTTACGGCACGATCTTCAGCTACGCGACCACGGGCATCTCGCTCAAGGCCGAGGCCTTCGGAGAGTACTATTTGAACCCGATGCTCACAGTTGGCGCCAACGGCGTGCCGCTGCTGATGCCGCAGCTCGTGATTGACGACCCCGTGTACGAAGACGGCCAGCACAACGCTGCAGCGGGCGCGTTCGCGATCGGGCGTGTGATCGCGGCGTTTGAAAACGCCTTCTACGCCGTGTCGTTCCACCGCGCGACCAAGTTCACGCCGTCGCCGCTGAGTCAACTGTTGCATTGGTCAGGCTACGCCAACGACCAAAGCAAATCCAAAAGCTCGTGAAGTTACATGCAGTAGAGTCATGATATGGACAAAAGCCGAACCGAAAACAAAGGCAAAAATCTATCTACTTCAGAGTAACACCGCTAGCTCCTTACTCTCTCTCTCCCTTCGAGTGCCTTCAGACTAGTCGTCCATGAGCATATCTACACGATACAGCGAGGGCTAGCGTGCACTCTCTTCTCCAGTTGCTTACAGGCCACCGCTGGCCGACGCGGCCGCCGCCGCCGTGGCACGCTCCGTCTCCTCGAGCAGCTTCTGCTGGCGCTCGATCTCGTCGTAGTCGATGTTGGCGAGCACGTAAATGATGATGAGCGACACGACCGCCATCTTCAGCAGCTGACGCAAGTCCTTGAGCGTCATGCTCTTGAACGACGCGATGAAGATCTTGGGCGCGAAGATGAGCAGGCAGAGCTGGTCCCACACGAAGGCACCGAGCACGTCCAGCGTGAGCAGGCCCGTGAGGATACGAGCAAAGCGAGGGTCTGGCATCGGCACGATCTGCAGCACCTTGTTGAACAGCGGCATGGCCTCCGTGCACAGCAAGAACACACCAACGATGCTGAGACCGAGCGAGTAGAGCAGACCAGGATTCTCGGTCATGCTCTTCATGAACGGACGTCCCTTGTAGTTGACAGCGCACACACTGACGGTCTGCACGCCGTTGATGAGGAAGATGACCGTGCTCATGACGTTCGGCTTGAACTCACCTGGCTTCGAGTGCGTGAAGTCACCCGACGGCGTGTACTCCTTCGCGAGCTCCGTGAGGTAGACCATGCATCCCAAGTGGAGCGCGAACTGGCCGACCAGACTCGAGAACAACGCTGGGTGGAAGATCGACGTGAGCGGACGCACGGGCGACAGCGTCTCGAGTGGCGTCGCGCGGCTGAGCGTGATGCTGGCCACCGTCGAGATCATACCGAGGGCCATCATCTGCGAGTTGGCGTACTTGACCTTGTCCAGGTAGAGCACCGAGAGCGAGTACGAGCTGATCAGACAGTTGACGGCCAGGATCTGGTACATCTGCATGGTCGTGACCAGCGCACAACGACCCTGACGAATGATGTCCACGCAACCCTTGATCGACGGAGCACGCGACGTGAACGGCGACGCGATCGACGCATCACCAAGCTTCACCATCGGCACTTCACCGTCCTCAAAGTCGTCCATGTACTGCGTCATCGCAGCGTTGTTGGCGAAGTTCGCAAAGGCGCCGTTGGCTCCAACCTGCTTCTTGCGGTTCGCATCGGCTTCCTTCTTGGCAAACGCAGCGATGGCCTTGATACGCGCGAACGACTCGCCACGAGCTTCACGCTCACGCACGTCGACTTCGATCTCTTCCTGCTTCTTCTTCATGTACTCGGCACGTTCCTCCTTGCTCATCTGGTTGATGCCGACAGGCTTCTTCGCCTGTGGACCGGCCTTCGCGAGCGCCTGCTTCTTCTTGGCCTCTTCCTCGGCCTTCTCCGTCTTCAGAATGAGCTCCACGAAGTCCTTCTTCTCCTTGCAAGCCGACACGTCAATGTTCTTGAGCACGAGACGCTTCTTCAGCACCGAGGCAGCGAGCTTCATCAGGTCCTCACGGGTGGAAGCGGCAGTAGTCACAGCCGCGCCCTTCTTGAACTTGGCAACACCAGTGATGCTCTTGTCAGCGTTTGCCGAACCGAAACCACCGAGCAGAGCGACACCAATGTGGGCCTGCTTGAGCGCACCGACGTCGTTACCACCGTCACCGCACATCAACGTGTGGTGGCCAACCTTCTTCAGACACGTCAACACCTTCTCCTTCAGCTCCGGAGTCATACGAGCGAACACACGGATGTGCGCGAGGTTCGACCAGATCACATCGTCCACCTCGCCGGCAGCAGCGAGAGTCTTGCCGTTCACACACAGATCGTACTTCTTCACGAGCACCGCGATGTCCTTGCTGTTGTACTCGACCACGACACCGTCGTCTTCCGCACGAACCCACATGAGTCCCTTACTGATATCATCTGAATCCTTCTCGGTCAGCACCAGGGCTGGGCGGTCGACGATGTTCACCTCCTTCGACACGTGCACCGCCGTGAGCGTCGCATCACCCGTGATCATGGAGACACGGTGGGAGCTCTCACGCAACGTCTTGATGATGTCGCCACTGTCCTTACGCACGAGGCACTGGAACACAGCAAAACCAGCGAAATCCAGCTCCGACTCGGCCCAGCTACGTGGCTTCTGCGCGATCTCAACGTCCGACGGCTTGCCGTCAAGGTCCTTGTACGCCAAAGCGAGCACACGCATACCACGACGCGCAAGGTTCTGGTAGGTAGGCCAGTACCACTCTGGGATCGACTTCTCACGCAGCAGGAGGGCCACAGCCTCTGGGCTGCCCTTCACGAGCGAACGGTAGCGCTGGCCACGTTCACCAAGGTTCACCTTGGCGATCACACTCATACGCTGAAGCTTCGAGGCGAAGTGGTTTCGGTGCACGATCTGGACGTAGACATCCTTCTGCTGGATACCAGATCCCCAACGGCGCTCACCAGCACGGTCGAGGTTCTGGTTGACCTGGCAGCGCTTGGTCGCGGCATCGAACGAGAAATCGATCGCGCGGATCGAAGCCTCCTCCACTGGGTCACCGACCATCTTGCCATCGATCTGGACTAGCGAGTGGCAACCGGCGAGCACGAGACTGGCGTTGATGTTGGACGCGATCATCGGCACGTGGGCCATGACCTTGTCCGCGGGAAGCTTGGCCGTCGTGTTGGTGAGGTCGTCGCACACCACACCAACGGCAGTCAACTGATCGGTCGTCAAGGTACCGGTCTTGTCGAACAGGCAGATATCCACCTTGCCAGCAAGCGAGATACGGAACGGCTCGGTACAGAAGATCGACAGCTTGACGAGTGAAAGCAGCGCCGTGTTGACGGCCATGGCAGTCTGCATCGGCAGCTCCGCAGGGATGACGCTCGTGATGATGAGCACACAGCGAAGCAGCAGCTCGAACGTGATCTTGCCCTTCTGCGCGATACCGTGGCGGAGTACGTAGCCCGACGACATGAACGCGAACACCATGAGCAAAAACACCAGTCCGTACGCGTCCCACGAGCTGCCCGTGACCTTGCCGCTCGAGAACTCAATCATTCGCACAAGCTTGCCCTGCGAAGACGTGAAGCCCGTGCGCAGGACGTACGCCGTACATCCCTTATCCGGAGCCGATGGGATCTTCTTGGCGTCCACGGCAGCCTGTGACTTGGAGCGGGTGAGGATCGGGTGCAAGTCGTCGCTCGACGCATTGGACGAGCCCGTGTTCTCACTCTGCATCATCGTCGTGCCGCCAAAGAGCAGGTGCACCTTGTGCTCCGACTTCATGTCCAGCGCCTGGGCCAAGTCCTGCTCGCTCATCTTGGCTCCGATCGCTTCTTTCATCTGCGGCACACTCTCGCCCGTGAGCGTCGCCTCGTTCATGACCGCCGAGCCTTCAAGCAGCAGCACGTCACACGGCACCGTGTTGTCTGGGTTTTCACCTTCGGTCTCGCGCTTGATCGAGATGATATCTCCTGGCACGAGAAGATCCGAGCCCACCTTGCTCCACTGCCTGTTGCGGTACACGAACAGATCGCGCGGCTTGTTGCCCATGCCACGCAGCGTCTGCAAGTTCTTCAAACGGCCCAGCACGGTCACGCCCTCGAACATGATGATCATCGCGAGCGTGAACAGCGAGTACTGCCAGTACTCGTCGAGCATGTACAGACAGATACTGAAGATCTGGAAGACCGTGAGCGGCTCCAGGAGCTGCTGCTTGAACATGTCAATGAAGTTTGGCTGTGGGATGCTGAACTCGTTCTTGCCGAAGAGCTCTGTCTGGCTTTCCACGGCGCTTTCGCTGGTGAAACCGGCCGACGTCACGTAGCTCTTAATCGAGTTGCTGGTAGGCGCACGCAGCTTCTGGAACACGACGCCCTTGCCCTGCTCCGTGTCTTCTTCCGCAATGTACTTGTGCTTCTGGAACATGAAAAACAGCTTGCCGTCCGTGCTCTTCTCGAGCTCCACGATGCTGCTCTTGCCCTTGAAGCTGCGCGGGTACACGAGCACGTGGCTCGCGTCACCGAGGCTGCGCACAGGCGCGTACTTGACCAGCGACAGCACTCGCACCGACCAGATCTGCATCAAGATCATGAGCAGGTGCGAGATCGTCGTGCCCAGCATGTACAGCAGCGGCACGATCGCCGGCAGGAACGGGTTCGGAAGCGGCGGACCCGAGTCGTCCTGCTCCATGAGCTGCGTGTAGTTCACACGCGAACTGATGTCGTCACGAACGACGCCCTGCGACAGCGACGCGGCCGCGAGTCCGGACAACACTTCGTCCGTCGACGCGGTGCCGGGTTCGCTGCCAGGCAGCAGGATGCCGGCTTCTTCGAGCTCCTTGATGGCCTGCGCATACGGCTCGCCGATGGTCAGGAAGCAGTGATACACGGAGAATGCGTACAGCACGAGGAACGGCAAGTGCTCGAGGCCGTAACGCCAGCCGACGCTCGCGAGCGGGTTCGCGCGGCGCCGGTGCAGCGATAGCTTGCGGATGGACTTGCCCGTCCACGAGGGCGGCACGTCGTCCTTCGCCATGGTGCGTCGATGGCCTTGTTCTTCCTGCGGTTCTCGCTAGAGAAATGCACTCGAAAAGACCTACAGAAGCGTACAGAGGTGGATGCGTGAGTAACCTCAAGATTGAAGTGGATCCACGCCACGCCACGCGACACCAAGCAATGCGATCGAAAGCGCGTGCGATGCGCTAGTTGATTCCGGAGAAATCTCCGTCATCGATGGAGTGGTTGGTGCGTGGCGTGGCGTTTGGATCGCGCGCATATTGAGGGCGTAGTGGTCGTACCTCGGTTCCCTTTGGTGAAATGGGTCTCCGTGAGGTCCACGCGTTGGCGCCGTTGCGTCCTCGACGTGGCAAGCGTGGCATCATAGAGGAGAGAGGGCGGTTAAGAACCGGTTATGTTGGTGGTAACTCCCCAGAAACCAGAAATGAAACCGGTATTTTGTGAAATGGATGTAAAGGAAATGGTCCGTCCCAGAAAAAGGACGGTGATCACAAAATACGATACCGGAAAACCACGCTGGGGAAAACGGAGAATGGAATTGGACTGGAGAAGGCAACGGAGTAAGCAAGCGGCTTTAATATAATGCGAGCGAGTAGCTGCGTAAGAGAAATAGATCCATTTGTGGACGCTTGCTTCATGACCTTGGTCTCCTTGGTTGGATCTGGCGGTGGAGATTAGACGTTGAACGAGCCGGCAGTCTCCATGGGCTGCTGTGGCGGCATGCCTGGCTGAGGGGCGTGGTGGTTGAACGCCGGGTGCTGCGAGATGACGAAGTAGTTGAAGAACGCGTTCACGAACAGCAGCGCCGCGTCCAAGATGGTGAGCCAGAAGTTGCCCATTGACAGCGGCCAGATCGCCATGCTACAGAAAGATACATCCAGTCAGCCGCCATCGAATACCACGAGAAGGCCGACATGAAGGCTAGCGTTCACGTACAAGAGCAGGAAGGTGGTGCGGGTCTTGTTGCCGTACATGAAGCCGAAGTTGACGCGGAAGATCTGGTCGATCTTCTCCGTGCGCAGCTCGAACGCCAGCAGCAGGAACCCGAACATCCTGATATCCACAGTCCAGAGAGGCACACAATCATCAGTCTCCACTAATTCAAATGGCTCAACACACACGAAAAGTACGTACACAATGTAGATGCCGGCGATGACCTTCTGGAAGCTGTTCACGCGGCCAAAGATCCACGCGAGCAGACCGGCGACGATCGTCGCCACCGCCAGCAGCAGGTTGACCGTGCGCATGACCCGCAGAATCGTCGTGCTGTTGGTCGCCTTGATCGACTCGCCAATCTCATCCATCAAGTTGTGCTGAGGCTTCGTGCTTGCAGGCACACCAAGCTGCGCCGGGTTGGGCGACGGTGGCACGGCGCCAGCGTACGCGCCAGGCTGCTGCTGGTAGGACGGTGACGCCACTGGCGGCGGCGGCATCGACATGTTGGCCTGCGACGGGTCAAGCGTGATGTTCGCGTTCGGCGAGCGCGCGTTCAGCACCGCTGGATCCTGCGTAAAGAGGTGGTTAGCTCACAGATATACAGGCGCACGCAACGTTGAGGAGGCGGCGTAGCGCACCTGGAAAGGGTTGGCGTTCATGGCGATGTACTAGGAGAACGCGGGCGTGTGATGCGGTGGGGGGTGGATCGATTCTCTTCCGTGTGCACTGATCAAGGGCCAAGCGTCGGTGGCGAGTGCTGGATGCGAAGGAAGCCCGAGGCGGAGTCTCTTTTTGGGCGAAGTGAGTCGGAGAGTGCATGGGATGTGGTCAGTGAGAGAAGGCGAGTCGAAACCAAAGCCCAAAATAGATCTTCCATGGTATCGGTTTATGTGGTTGATGTGTTTCAACAGTGCATTTATACATGTTTTCGACAAATGATCCAATGTGTTATTCATGTTTATGATGTTTGAAGGTGGATTAGGCGGTTGCAGGATTGCGGTCTTTAGGGAGTGATGGTAAGTAGCCATTTGGGTTCAAGCTCACAGCGGATGAAGCGAGATTGCGGGCAGCTCCTGTAAATGGGCAGTTCCTATTTAGATTGGTGCATTCGTCGCTGGAAATACAAGCTGCTTGGCTCTGTTTCCTCTGCACAAATAGAGTGTGCATGGAGGCGGTGGTTAGCGCTGTGGATGCTGCGTAAAACGGCTTCTGAAGTCACTCTTTCGAGTCTTTCGGGAAATAATGCCCGATCTTCTCCATGCCTTTTCGACTGCAACTCCGGCGAAAGGCCGCAGAAATACCACCGCGCACTGGATATGCCGTGCGTGCAGGAGCTCACCCATGCGCATGCGCCGCCTGTGCATCCACATGCGGTCGGACATCATGCGCTGCTCGCTTGATGATTTCCATGCCGTACCTGGCAGAAAAAAAGCTTATTCGGCAAATGTTCCAGGAGAGCTTGAAGAGCCATGAGACTGGTGGCGACAGCAGCTCGATAATGTTCTTCGAACATCTATTCTGGCTACCAGGTCGCCCAAACTGCCTTTTCGCTGACGGAGCCCTTGGATCACAAAGGGGCACACAAGTCACTCAACTGGCGTTGGGATCGTATCGCATGTCCCTGTTGCTGAAACTTCAACTGCCTTGTTTGATTTTCCAACAATTTGCTTTCCGCCAACGCCAACAAACGCCAACAAACGCCAACTTACCAACAAAATATAGGTCGCCGTCAACGCCCTCATCCACGAACTCCATGATGAATACGCAATGGACAGCCCAGGATGTCGAGCGCTACCGCGAGCAGCAGCGGTGGCGACTGCGCCAGAAGAGCCACATCAAGCAGCAGCCGCACCACGCGCCACGGCCATCGCCGCCTTCCGAATACGATAACAACGACCAGGAAACGACCGAGCGAGCGCGCAAAGTGTCGCTCAAGTTTCGTCGCGAGCACCAACAGTTTCTGTCGAAAGGCGAGCAGAACCCGCATCTGAGCGCCCTCGCAGTGACGATGCGACCGGCCTTCACGATCGCCACGCCGTTTTCCAAGCAGCGCGAGTCACCGTTGCCGCACATGGGCCACTCAATGTTCAACGCCTTCGACTCCACAGCGTCTCCAGAGGCGTTTGCGCTGGAAAGAGAAAGTAATCAAGACGAAGACCAACAGTCGCTGCGGGTGGAAACGCACCGATCGATGGAGGACCACGATATGGACATGGCGAGTGACGACGAAGAGGATCACAACAGCCAGCAACAACAAGATGGAGACCACGTTGGAAGTCTGTGGAGACGACGCTTTCACGTGCCAGGGATCGAGCGGCGCTCACCCAAACTGGGCCAAGTGGCTCTGTGGGACGGGCACGGCACTGGAAACAACCACATGATGATGCTGCCGCTGAAAGGGGACGTGCTGCATCCGTTTGCCTCCAATTACGAGGACGATTTGTGATTGTGGCATGAACAACTCGCCACAATTCGCAGCATTTTGCCATGGAAAACAGCCATGCGGATTTTTATATGATCAAATAGACGCTTTATTTCTCTATCTACAGTTCGTCTACTTCGTCTACTCCGTGTACTCTATTTCAGCTCCTTCGAGAAGCTCACGAGCGTGAACGTCGAGAACTTCGCGCGCTCGGCAGCCTCCGTGTATCCCTTCGCACGGTAGAAGGTTTGTGCGGTTGCCATGCTTTCGATTGTGTCCAAGTGGATCGCCGTGTATCCACTTTGCACCGCGAAGGCTTCGAGCGACGTCACCAAAATGCTCGCGAGACCACGTCGACGCCACGTCTTGTCCACGCTCAGACGGCATAGCTCGGCGGTACCCGCGCTAGCGTGGGGTTTGATACCAATACAGCCGACGATGGAACGTTCATCGCCGTCGCCGCTTTCCACGACCCAAAAATGGCTGCCTTCCTGCAAAAATGAGGCCTGGACGTCGGCCAAGTCGCCTGAACGCACACGGTTGTTGACAAACTTCTTCACGGCCTTGCACGAATACTCGAGATGAGTCGACTGGAAAAGCTTCTGCACGGCCTTGAGGTCGTCTTGCTGGAACGAGCGCACGACGGCATCCAATCCCTTGGTCTCCTCTCCTTTCCCCGACACGCGTTTCGCCATCAGGCCCTGCGAAGCGCAGAATAGCTGGCTCCAGTGCGTCTCTGGAACTTCACGCGTTGTGGCGACGAAGATTCCGTAGTGTGCGTTGCACAATGCCAAGTCGGCGTATTCATCAAAGACTTCGAGGCCTTGGATGCGAGCATTTTCGACGGAGGTCGTGACGGACTTGAACACAGCATTCATATCGATGACTCGACACATCTTCCACTCACAGAGTCGTAGAAAGCGGTTCTGATGGTCAGCGATTGAGTGGAACTCGCGCAAGGAGCGCAGTTCACAACCTTTGACTGCGAAGTACTGCTGCAGCGTTTCACCAAACGCATCGCTCATCTCCAGTGGGTCGTAGAGCACCGCGGTCGCGTCGATAAATGCCTTCGACAGCCAATGGAGAAGCGCAGTGCCTGGTGCTGGGTCCAGGTACGACTACAGTACAACGAAGACAGCATTGTTAGACACATAGAAGTGAAGTCACAGCCCACAACGGTGTTTGTGTGAACGTACCACGACACACTCGGCGAGCACGAGAGTTGGCAAGCTGAAATCAATGTCTGCCACCTTGAGAAGCGACTCGAGCCGTCCAATGTTTCCCAGATCAGTGGCAGCAAGCGCGTAGGAGGACTTGGTGCTGTCGACGTCACACTGGAAGGCGATTCCGCTGGTCTGCGACGAACTCTGGGCCGCCACTCCAGGCAGCAACACGTCCATTTTCGACTGCAGCACTCGAGTCTTGGCATCGACGATTTGATCGCAATCGATTTCCACGAACCGCACGCGCTGTCGCTGCTGCTGCATGAGGCGGAAGAAGAGCGTGTCGAAGCCAGCGCCCAGCGACACGATCTGCACTGGCGCATCGCCAGACGCCGAGTCGAGGAACTTGGTGACACAATCGTCGATTGCGATGTGGCGCAGGTGGTAACCACGGTGGATCTAACGCAGCCATACGCTACAGTGAGCACTTTGAACTAGTAGTGTGGCATTCGGTACTTCGTCTGTTCGTACGTACCAGAGGAATGCGCCGCGTCTGCTTGGTCACGAAGTGGGTGAGGAAATCATCACGGAAATATCCGAGCGTCACGGCCGACCTGTGAAAGCAAACGCCGGGAGAGGTATATGAGAATACGGCGCTCATACTAGAGAGCCAGCAGCCCACAGTAGTGGTGCACTTACAGCTTGCACTTGACGGCATCGAGCGCCGTCTCGGTGACGTTGTGGTCGCTGCTTGTCCCCATTTTGTGGCAGATTGACGGATGGAGGACCGAATGGCTGCATCTACTAAGTTCGCATCTGCAATGACCGTACTTTGTCGAACGTCGTCAAGTCAAAGTCAGTCGATTTGTGGTCGTCAGATTACAACATCGAAACTCAGCTAATGCCACTAAGTACGGATACCGAGAAGCCAAACAACAGCAACATCATGGACTCCGTGCGAGTTGGTGTTCGTCTGCATCTTCGTGTTCGTCGCAACGCTGTGAACTGCAGCGACTGTCCGGCCAGCGAAGCATGCTACGTGATGCGTGCTACTAGCTATATGAAGGACCTGAGAGACTCAGACTATGATTCTGTTGAGCCGCATAGTGTACAGTTAGCGATTTGTAAAGATCATTTTGAATGATATCGTTTTGATGCTTCTTCAAAGCCACCCACCCAACCGCGGGTTTCCGCAGCGTTTCGAGCTGAACAGGCTGAGTAGGCCTCAAAGCTCACATTTCAATCGGGTCAAACTCGCCTTTTATTACTGCATCTTAGCCATGAAAATGATCCCACTGGACTGGACTAGACTGGATCGGATCGGATCAAGTCATGCTTGCCTGCGCACCGGCGCGAAAGCCGCGAGACCCAACCGGCCCAGCCACACACAGTGGGAGAAGCACCAGAAGATGCTCGTCCCAGTATGGCAGCTCACCACACGCTGGGTCTCGGGAGCCCTCCAGCGACGGCGCTCTCGATCGTTGTACTCGTAGTTGACTTGTCACTTTCCTAAACAATACAGAGATCAGTTTGCACGTGTGAGGAGTTGTTCAGGCTGCCAACACTCACCGTGGGCTTGATTCCGGTCTTGATGAGGATGAAAATGATCCCACTGGACTGGACTTGACTGCATCGGAGGGGATCGACTCTCTCCTTGCCTTCGCCGTGCGCCAGGAGGCCAAGACCACAGGTCGGGCTCTGAAACGCCTTGTCTGGACCACAGGTCGACAATCAAACGCGCCTTGCTTGCTCGCCGTGCCTTCACCAGACCTGCTAGACATGCGACGCCTTGATTAGTGCATCACCCACAGACGAGTGGAAACTGTGGTTCTCATGAAGCCGACCTCGTGTTGCTGCTTTTCCATGTTGGGCAAGCTGCTGTTGAATGCGCGCAGTGTTTTGCTGAGACTGTGGTGGTCGACGTTGGCGAGGTTGTGGCGCGAGCGGTGTGAATGGAGCATCGCTCGGCTTCTTCACTTGTGGTTGACTTTTGCTATGTGAGAGGGGAAGTGATTCTCGATTCCTCTCTGGGTTCAAGATGAGGCTTCATGACCTCGTCGCCGATTGGTGACTCAGATTTCAGCTGAGCTGAATCAGGCTCAGACAGTGCAACTGGCCAATGAGTGTGGCCAATTCTGCAATATCTTGATATACAGGGAAACGATATGTGGTAGTAGAGGGTTTGTGAAACCTGTATACCTTCATGCAACATTCAATCAACATTTTGAGTGATGGTTTGATTACCACAGGGCAATCACAGATGTTCTGTTGAAGTGCTCAGAAAAGCTGCTCACATCGGAGAGCTCCATTTGGAAGTCGATCGACTGGTGTAAACGAAGGCGATGAAGGCAGCTCAAGTGGCTCAGGCGGCGCTACTACGACAGGCGCAGCGCATCGTAGGCGACAGTCCTCTATCTGAAGAAGGGCAGCCGCCGGCGTCGACGCTTAATGCGACGAGCGACAGCAACGAGAGCCAGGAAGATGCCGCTCATGTGCCATCTCAGAAGCAAAAGCCCACCTACTACGTGCGCAAGGTAAGGGCCCTCATGTGTCTTGTGTTATCCAGTGGGCAATGCAATAACAGTGTGGGTTGTGATGTTGCGATCGATGGTAGGACGAGAAAGCCAGGCTGGAGAAGGAATTGGAGGAGCTTTAGGAGAAGATTCACGAGCTGGAGGCCACGCAGTACGTCAGCGCCAAGAACGAACTGGACCAGTCAATCGCTCTGAATGCGCTGCTGAGTTCAAACGTCGAGGACAGTAACATGGCGCTCGCTGATGCACAGTCCATGATCTCGGCGGAGATGGTCTCGCGGTACCGGAATCCACTCGACCACTACATCAACAAACCCGGGGATATCGAGTTGCGCAAGCATTCACTGATGACGCTCAAGTCACTGAAGATGGACACCGGGACGCGGTTGATTCGCGAGCGGATGCGCTACATCGACATTATCGGCACAGCGAATGCACGGTGCTGAAGAACGGCGACTATCTCATCTCTAAATTCGATGTCACGCCGTTCAACGGATGGGCCGACGTGCGGTTTGTGTTCGATGAATTCGTCACATTCATCACCAGCCAGGAAGTTACGATCGCAGACAAACTGGGCATCTTGGCCTTTCGAGAGTCGGAGGACTGTGCGGAGTCGTCTGCAAGGCAAGCTCGGATGCTCTCGTCGATTGCTCCACACGTCGAAATCGAGACGAACGCGGCCGTCTTTTCCACGTTTGTTGAAAGCACAGACGGAGTTACCCCCAGCTACGGCATCGGTACGATTGACTACGTCGACAAAGATGATCTGTATCCCTACCAGTCGTCAACCCGGCTACGCAAGGACATCACGGCCTGCGTGTACCTCACTCAAACGTTGCCAGATCTTTCGGTTGAAGCAAGCGGGGTGGATGATGGCCAACGAGGAACAACGATGGTGCGGTGCGCCACCATTCGTCTCCACCGCCCGCAGTTCCCTATCACCAAGGAAATGGAGCGGCTCGCTCGAGCGAATGCCGAAAATTGGTCGGACGTGATGCCCCGAGCCTTGCTCGAGCGACTCGGGCTATATGATAGTCTGTAGGCCCTCAACACAATCAATTTTTTTTAGGAGATTTGGTGTGGACGTGCTGTTGTAAGAGTCCCATCGACATTATAAGTTACGCCAAAGCCCGAAGTAGATCGCTGGAGTTGCCGTCCCTGGCTGATCCATTCATTTGATTACTCACTATGATTGCGCGCCATAGCAATACTTCAAGCATCATGAGCGTTTGGGATTGGCTATAAATAGACTTGTTCTTTGCACTTCGGGGGATGTGATTGGCTGAACATATTCGGTGGATATGTATGCAATTCGATTTGTCAAAAAGGCTTCATTACGTCAACGGTTTGATTTTGGCCAATTGAAACTCACTAAATACTCCTTTCATCAGTGGCAGCTGTCCAATTGTGACCCACACAACTGGACCGCTGTCGCAAAATGTGTTGACCGTGCCGTACTAATCGACCTCCTGAGTTCGGATGTGTCCATGAGTCCATGGACCGGTCATTCGGAAATCCTCCCTCACCCTCCCACTAGCGAGACCGAGACCGAGACCTGCAGCAGTCATGGTGGCCGTGCCCGACAACCTCTACCCGTACTCCACCAAGGACGACATCGAGCGCGATGTGAAGGCTTTGCGCGCCACCTTCAAGAGCCGCGCCACGCGTCCGGTCGAGCAGCGTCGCGCGCTGCTTCTTCAGCTGCGCAAGATGCTGCACGAAGGCTGGACGGAGCTCAGCGAGGCGCTGTCCAAGGACTTGCACCGCCACTCGCTCGAGAACCGCATGAGTGAGATGAGCATGGTCGATGCTGAGATCCAGGTCCACCTCGACTACCTCAAGGACTGGATGAAGCCCGAGAAGGTCGCCGTCAACTTGCCAACGATGCCCGCGGACGCGTTTGTCCAGCGTGACCCACTCGGTGTCGTGTGTGTGATCTCCACGTGGAACTATCCAGTCCAGCTTGCGCTGCTTCCACTGATCGGTGCGCTCAGCGCTGGTAACACGGTGATGTTGCGTCTGCCTGGTGATGACACGACCGTCCACACCAACAACGCACTCATCCGATTGTTCAACGAGTACGTCGACAAGGAGTTTGTGCGTTGTGTGCACGGCGGTGTGGACGCCACCAAAGCCATGCTCGCGCAGCGCTTCGACTTGATCTTCTGCACCGGCGGCTCGTTCATCGGCAAGATCGTGGCGGAGGCTGCGGCCAAGTTCTTGACGCCTACGATTCTCGAGCTCGGCGGCAAGACTCCTGCGATCGTCGACGAGACCTGCGATATCGAAGTCTCGGCGCGTCGTATTGCTTGGGCCTCTTTCATGAACGCTGGTCAGACGTGTGTGCGTCCAGACTACATCATGGTCAGCTCCAAGATCGGCGACAAGTTCGTCAAGCAGCTCGAGACGACGCTCCAGGGATTCTTCGGTGCGATGGCCCAGGAGAGCGACAACCTCGCGCGCCTCATCAACTCCCGCGCGTACGACCGCGTGTACTCGCTGCTCAAGCAGGACTTCGAGTACGTGACGTACGGCGGAAAGGTCGACGAGAAGGAGCGCTTCATTGAGCCAACGCTGCTCAACTTCAAGAAGGACTTTGCAAGCTTCTCGTCGAGCGCGAGTATGTCGCAGGAGATCTTCGGTCCGATCCTGCCAATCTACTACTACGAGGAAGTGGACGAGGCGATCGACTACATCAACGACCACGAGAAGCCGTTGGCGCTGTACGCGTACACGTCGAGCAAGCAGACTCGCGAGCGCGTGATCAGCGAGACGACCTCGGGCGGCGTCTGTGTCAACGACTCGATCATCCAGTTGTCCAACCCGCACTTGCCTTTCGGTGGCGTGGGCTCTTCCGGCATGGGCGCGTACCACGGCAAGTTCAGCTTCGACGCCTTCAGCCACAAGAAGAGCGTGCTCGTGCGTTCGTTCTGGTTCGACCTCAAGCAGCGCTACTACCCGTACACGGCGTCGACCGAGAACTTCATGAAGATGGCGCTCAAGCCCATCACGCGCGGTACCAAGACGGCGCTGAAGGTCGTCGGTCTCGCCATCGCGGTCGCCGTGATCGCCGCCGTGGTCGTCTCGCTCGTCTGATGGATGAAATGCAGTGATGTCCACTTGTAGCCATTGGCAGTACCGCCAACTTCGATGTGCAAAAAATTCCAACAAAACACGCTTGAAGTTGTTGGTGATCTTTTCTCTGCTGTGATTGGTCAAAATTGTTCTCCCGAGTGACGTTCTCTCACCTCACCAAGATGGTTCTTGCGATCGATCAGTCCGATCCGACACGATTTTGCTTCTGGATTGAGTTGGCCGACAGAGCGTTCACGCGCAAGAGTTCGGAGCACGTTTGGCTCATGGCTGAACAAGGAACAGCTCCCATTGTGGTTCCGGTTTTGTTCTTGAATGGGCACTTCCTTGTTCTGCGCATGTTCCTGTTCTTTCCTTCCGTCGATTGGCGATACCCACGCGACTTCCACCAGCGCTAGCGTTCCCGCGCCGTGCCGCCAGCATGACCGCGCCTGGTCAACTGGACTGTGCTGCACGTGTGGGTGATATCATGCGCTTGTCACAAGTGAAGGGGCAGCGCGTATACAAACGAGTCAGCTGCCTTCCTGTATAGCTCGTCCACACTGCCACCAGCAGTGTCGTCACTTCAACCTTGATTCACGACCCAATCCAATCCAGCACAGTACATACAACACGCCTTTCTGGCTACTAGCCGGAAAATGACTCCCGTGATGGTGCCATCAAATAGAACAAAAAGTGCGAAGTGTACGGAGCAAAAAGTTTGTCAGAGCAAAATTTCCACAGAGAGCCATTGCTCCAGCCAGCTCGCATCGCAGAATCAAGAGCCATTTTGTTGGACTGGGCAGCTCCATCCGTTCACATCGACATGGCAGCAATCGGACATGACGTCGACTTCCCACGGCGGCGACGGCGCCAGCGACCCGCGCTCATGTATACTACTGCTGCTGCTGCTGCTGCGTGTCTATCATGCGCGTCCGCCGCGTCATCGTCCTCTTCCTCCTCTTCGTCATCGTCCCCCGTGGTGTTAGGCCACGACAGCGAGTGGTGGTTATCGCGCGTGCATCTCGATGAGAGCTTCCACTTCGACGGCTCGCATTCCGACTTCGCGCAGCAGTTCTATCGGCTCTTCCTCGACGGCAAGTCCAAGGACCCACTGGTCGTCGCAGACAAAACCCTCAATGACGCGGCCACGGCTCGAATACTCTCCGACCTCAAGCTCAGCACGCTTGACAACTTCGGCCTTTCTCAAGTTTCACCCATGCTACAACGCGCGTTGCTGTGGGATATGGGCATCGTCAAGGCTGGTGATGGCGAGTACGCGCAGGTTCGCACGCGCTGTGGCTTCCGCATGGCGGAGCTCGCAGTGTCCAAGACGACGTATGAGGACAGCGGCTGCACATCACAGAAGTGCTCGACATCCACCGGCGAGTTATACAGCCAGTCGCTCGAATGTAACGGCTACCAGATCGGCAACGTGAGTCTGTGCGCCACTGACCGTGGCAAGTCGCCCGTGCATGCGTCGATGTGGAGCACCGGCGGCGATGAGTGGACTTTCCCGGATACGGAGGTCGCCAAGCACGAATGGGACGAGTGGGGGTCCAACACAACCAAGTACGTGGTCTACGCGATCCACTTGGCCGACAACCAGAACGCCTACAGGACGTGTGTCGCGCCGTCGATGACTGTGCCGTGTATTGACTACGCGCAATTGAATGCAACCGCCAAGACCGCTTGGTGTACACCGAAACCGAGTCGGCTCGTGACGCAGTGGCTTCGAGCAGAGTACAGTATCTCTCAAGAAACCACAGGCTCGAGCACGAGAACCACGCTGATCATTAGCCTCAGCGTCGGACTCAGTGTGCTGCTTGCGCTGGTGATTCTGTGGTGGTATGTGTCGAGATATCGTGTCCAACAGCGTCGCCGAAACTTTGAAAATGAAAGGAAAAAGACGTTGCGAGCTCTCGAGGTGACCGAGACGGAAGAAGATGGCGGCATTTCCTACTTTTTCACGGACGAGTCGACGCGACAAAGCCACGAGCGACTGCCACGAGGTATCGGACGAGATCCGCAGGCCACCGCGGTGCTAGGCGCGAGTGCAGGGTGCATGACGGGCTTCGACAAGATGACGTCGTTCCGCCTGCTGAACAGTGCCAAGTCCACTACTCGGAAAGCGCCTGGGGTTTCGTTCGTCGACGGATCTTTCCAGCACCACGACTACGATGACATCAGCTCAACCCACGGTGGTGGCGGAGGCATAGTGGGCTGCGGGGCAGTGTACGCAGGCTCCTCGCCTTCAGGTAGTAGTAACTACCGCAGCTCCTTCCGAGACAAGATGCCCCCTCATCTCAAGAGTGATCATGCGCTCAACCCAACAGCGTCAGCGATCTCCGCTCTGACGCAGTCTCGAACCTTGGACAACGACACAGCAGTCGTAGTGAGCAGTACGACAACCTACGCCAGCTCGACGTGCGAGGAGCTCACGCTCATGTCCCTCACCCAGCTCTCCTCGCCATTCGAGCTTGACTCGTCGCCAGAGGTGACTCGATCTCGCCGCTCGACAGTATCGATTCTCTCGGGCAGTTCTTCCTCGCGGTCTTCAGCACTGTCGGCAGGCCATAATCCCATGGCGGAGCTGCTCCACGACCGCACGGTGATGGCCAAGCGAGTGCCGTTTATCGACATCAGCTTCTCGCGGAGACTGTCGAAGGGTGGCTACGGAGAAGTATGGATCGGCCGCATGCGGGATCGACTCGTCGCCGTCAAGCGGCTCATCTTGGAGCGACGCGCAGATCCAGTGGAGCTGAGAGCGTTCATCAGTGAGATCCGACTCATGGCTCAGTTTGAGCACCGCAATATCCTGTCGTTGCTCGGTGTCGCATGGAATTCGCCCGGTAATCTGTGCATGATGATGGAGTACATGGACAACGGCGACTTGCGAAATCTGCTTCGAACTCGGTCATCTCAAGAGCTCCCATGGAAGGAACCTCGACCGAGCCACGGAGTTATCGGAGGAGCTGGCACGAAGGCGTCCATTGCGATCGATATCGCCTGTGGCTTGCGCTATCTCCACAATCTGAACCCTCGCGTCGTCCACCGAGACTTGAAATCCAACAACGTCTTGCTCGGTGAGAATCTCGTGGCGAAGCTGTGTGACTTCGGCGTGAGTCGCGTGAATGCTGGCTTTGACACCATGACGTGCGGTGTGGGGACGGCTCACTGGACAGCTCCGGAGGTGCTCGTCGGGGACAAATACACCGAGACCGCGGATGTTTATTCGTTTGGCGTCGTGCTCACGGAACTCGACACGCACCAGCTTCCGTTTTATGATGCTATCGACAAGTGGAGCGGCGAGCGGATGGAGACCATCCGTATCATGCATCTCGTGTGTATGGGTGAGATCGCACCCACGCTCACGCCGCACTGCCACGGTATGATCCGAGACTTGGCGCTTGATTGCATGACCTTCAATCCGTCAGAGAGGCCAACACCGGACGTGATCATTCGACGACTGAGGCGGTTCTTGCAGCCGGACGATGAGTGGGAGCGATCGACGCTGGCGATATCGGAAGGCACATCGACGAACCGCTCGAGGCGACGGCTTAGCAGCGGCTTCAGCTTCCACGACTCTCAAGCTGGTGACAATGAAGTATTGGAGATAGACGACGAAGAAGACGACGAAGAAGAACGCGTCGGCGTCGGTTCCGAAGCGAACGAAGCTCGGACCACAACGACAGCGACTACACGACCCAGCCAGCCACGGACGAGTAGCGGAGACTATTCGACGGGCTCGATTGTCGTCGACGACTCGCCACGAGACTCGGATTTCTCCGACAGCGGAGCGATTTGGGTATGACCCGCAGTCACAAAACCACGCCGTCGTCTCCAAGGAGACTAGCGTACACATCATATGAAGAGAGAGGCAAACGTGAAGCTTCCCTTGAACCAAATACATAGACGATTACCCGTTTGAGACGACCTACTCCAGCTTACGCGTTCTTGGCTGATGTGAGCTGGAGTGCGAGACGGCTCCGCAGGGAACTGTTGTCCTCTTCCACCGACACGACAACGGGCGTCTACATGTCAAGAACACAGTAAAATTCAGCATAAAGACAAAGGCAAAGGCAGCGGGGAATGTAAACGAACCTTGATCGCCAGGTTGAGCTTGGCTGGACTCTTCTCCATGGCCATGTCGACCGCGGTCTTCGGTCGCTTCATAGCGCGTTCGACCTGAACAAGTAGGCAGCTTCATGTAAGCGGATGCAGAGGCAGCGAGACCATTCTACGACCATACACACCACTGTGATGGTCTCCGTCGTGTGGCTGAGCGCTCGATCCAGCTTGGACGCGGCAGCCACGATGCTCTTCGAAGCCTGCGGTAACCATAAGTCAACACCGAGCACATTTCCACTGAGACCAGCAGCCAAACAGACACCACGCACCTGCTCGTACGTCTCCTTGATCGCCTCCACCTTCTCATCCTCAAGCACAAGCGACTTATCGCCCTCGGGGTCGTCCGAAACTCTGCAAATACAATCCATAGAATCAGATCATGATCTCAAACCAAACAGTGAAAACATCGACCGGCAACGTACACGAGCAGCACTTCGGACGAGCGCTTGAGCTGCTTCTGGAGCTGCTCACGCGTCTTCTCCGCCGCCAATCGTGGAACCTATTGCAATCGCAGTTGTTCGTTAGATACTCGCTAACTATGGCGGTACGTTACTGTAAGCGTGACACCATTCGTACCTTTTCACGTAGCTCCTGGACGGCCTTCTCCTTCTCCTTCAGTGCCTCCTCCATCTCATGGACGCGAGCCAACAGCGCGTCATCCACAGGCTCCATGTTCTCTGTCGTTCCACACCCAATCACTAGTTAATAAACCGCATACTTCTGCCTCTTACAACGCCCCAATCATACCTTTTTCAACGGGATCGTACTGCCGCAGCACGGCCGTGAACACGCTCGCGCACAAGTCATTCACGTGCGCCTTAAAGACCTCCTTCTGCGCGTCCGACGTGGCGCCGCACGCCGCCAACGCCGCCTTTGTAGCCTTCTCCACGCACTGCGTCTGCGCGCGCTTCAGCTCCTTGTACGAATACCGCTCCATCGCGTCCTTGTCCATTGTCGGTGGCGCCATTTTCATTCAGACAGCTCTTCTTCGAAACTCAAAATTCAAAAAAGCATTTGTAGGTTGTCCCTCGTTTTGGCAACCTGAATTAGGGACTTTGAGACTCAACAGCCAACCTGAATTTTGATGTCGTTCGTCCGTCCGTTCCATGTCTCAGCACAATTGCCGATCAATCTTCGAAGGTACACTCGATCTGAGTCCAAATCTGAGTCCTTAGCTTTTTGCCATGGGAGTGGAACTGACTCATAGCCATTTCCAGTTTGGCATCTGCGTGAGATACGGAAGGGAAGGAGTCCAACGCCCCCACGGAGGAATATGGCGCGCCGTGTGGATGTGAATACCGCGCTCCCAGCGGCGATTGAGAACCCGACGATACGGACACTCCATGCCCATGGATCTGCTCAATCGATAAGCTCAACTGCGAGCCGCGCAGCCCCTGTACTCACGCCAGGATTGACCGTTCCGTCCAGCGTCCAGGCCAAGGTGCTACTTCTTCAAGGCAAGCTGCAGCGTCGAGACCGTACGTTCCTCACGTGGAAGTGGCGCGACTTTTATCTGGAGCAGCAGCGCCTGCAGTACTTCAACGAGAAAGGCGTGCGCAAGGGCGAGATCCTGATCACGGCCACGACGCCCATCGTGATCCGCCTGCTGAGCGAGCCCAAGCCGTTTGGGTTTCTCGTGTTTATCAAGGACGAGAAGCTCACGCTCGCCGCTGCGACGGCGCAGGACCGACAGAAGTGGATCGACGTGTTCACGGACGTGTTCCACGCGAACGTGGAGGACTTCCAGACCAACGCCAAGGCCGCAGGCAACGGCGCCAATGCCAGTGGAAGCGGAGCTGTTGGCGGCGGAGGCGACAAGCAGGAGAAGAAGCGCACGCGCCCGACGTTCCTGCCGATTCCAGACATGAGCGAGGACGAAGGCAGCGGAGGGAGCAGCTCGTCGCTGCTGCATCTACACCACCACCACGCCCCTGCGGGTTCCAAGACCCCCGTGCTGGGTCCTCAGACGCCAGTGCTCAATGGGGCTCCAACTCCAGGATTACTAGGCAAAGTCCCTTCCCGTCTCACTCTTGGTAGACGGCAGAGCGAAGGAGCACTTCCTCAGTCAACGTCTGCGGCAGCTTTGGTTACTGCTGCAGCGGCTGCCGCCTCGGCTCTATCGTTGAAAGCAGTGGCGGCGGCAGCAGAGGCGGAGCCAGAGCTTCAAGAGCGACGTTCTTTCTACCGCAACAGCGACGGCGCACAGGGCTTGGACGTGATGGTGCCACGCAGCAAGTTCATCGCACTGAAGGAGCAGTACTCGAACGTCACGTTCCCGCGGACTCTGGCGAACGGCGACGTGCTGGTCGGTGTCGGTCCGCTCGTGAGACGCATGGGCTGGACGGACGAACGCATCTTGGCTGTGGGTTTGTACGTGGACGCGGACGCTGCGGCCAAGGAGTTGGTTCGTTTCTACGGTCGCAGTCTCAAGAGCGTGCGTGGCGACCAGGCATTCTACGACTACCTCGTGCAGCACTCCAAGTTCCGACGCAGTATCGTCGTGACGTCTCGCAAGCGCGTGAGCAAGTCGGTGATCATCGCGTTGCTCCACGACGAAATGGCGCCGCGTATGAGCGGCTCGACCGAGGCTCTGCACACGTTCCTGCATTTCATCGAGAAGTCTCTACGCAAGGCCGAGTCCATGATGCTTCGCATCCATCCAGAAGGTGGCCGTCTCGACTTCCGTCTTCGTGGGCAGCAGTACCCACCGATCGCGTCGTCGCTGCTGTGTCAGTGCATCCAGTCGGTGTTTTTCGACGTGAACTCGATCCAGCAAGACGCCAAGAGACGTCTCATTCAGCGGTTCCCTTTGCTGTGGGGTATGGAGGAGTTCCCGGAGGACACGCTACTCACGCATGGCAACAGTGATCGAGACCTGCTCGGCCACGAGCTTGAGCCGCGCCACAACGGGATCCTCTCTGAGAGTGAGGATGATGACGATGATGACGACGACGACGAGGACGATGACATTGCGGCCCCCATGCTGCGCAGAGACTCTACGTCGGCCAGTGAGAGCGTCGCGAGTACGGTCGCTCCCAAGAGGTCAGTCTTGTCGATGAAGGAGAAACTGGACCAGCTCGACGAGGAAGAGCACGAGCTCATTCGCCGTGAAAGCCGCAGTCTCGGTGTGCATTTCGGTCCAATCGTGGACAAAGACTCCAACGTGCAGTTCAAGGGTGATCTCCTCGTGGACTCAAGTACGCTGCTAGGCACGTGGTCGCAGAAGATCACGTATATGGTGGATGCGGAGACTCCTGAGAAGTCGTGTGTCGTGTCAGTGGGGCTCTATGCCGACTCTGGTGGTGCCTGCGAGGCGCTTCTTAAGTACAAGGGCCTTTCCGTTGGCAGTATTCTCCAGGATCCTGACTTTTTCGCGCGATTCGCTGACGGACCGTTCACGAAGCATTTGGTGTTCAAGGTGGAAGAGTCCATGTCCGTCGCCAAGCTCGTCGACTACTTCACCGCACGCGTACGACGTCGTGGGTCAGGCACAGGACTCGCTGGCGGCAATGAGAGCGGCCGCTCGAGTGACGCGAAGGTGCGGCAGTTGCTGGAACGTTTGGAAGATCAGCGTGTGGGCAACTTGCGTCCTGACGATGAGCTGCAGGTCACGATTGGGAGTGACAGCCGGATGACGCTCACTGTGAACCGCCCGTTCACCAGCGTGGAGGAACAGGAGCAGTACCCACCAGTCACGGGGATTAGCGTGGGGGCGCCGCCGTTCTCATCAACTTTCCAAGGAATCTTCTACGGCTACCACACCATCGACCCGGCATCGCGCACCCAGCTCATCGAACGGCTTCCTAGTCTGTTGGATCTCGCTCGTGACGATCTGGCGCAAACGTACTACGATGAGATCCAGGTCTTACGAGAGAACTATAAGCGGCAGCTGCCCGAGTTCCGCCTCAAGGCCGGCTACATGCTCATCTCCTTCGAGAAGAAAAAGATGGAGAAGAACGCCGAGGGTGTGAAGGAACAGACCGTGACGGCGTCCAAGTGGTCCAAGCGGTGGTGTCGCCTTGATGGCACTACCTTCTCCTATTTCTCGCACAAGCGGTCCCGAAAGCCACGCGAGATCATCGACCTCATCAAGTGTGCAGTGTCCGAGATCACCGCGACATCGGCGAATACAGGCTTGGCTCCATTCGCGTTCGACAAGGGCAACGTGCGTCCCAGCATCCGCATCGGTATTGAGAAGCCCAACGGCGAGATCCTCGCTCTCAAGACGGAAAGCATCTTTGAAGGTGTCGAGTGGCTCGAGTCTCTCGTTGAAGCCAGCGACGTGAAGAGCAGACAAGTGCCGCAGGCTTCCGACGGAGAAGACACGGACCAAGCCGCGATCGAGACGAGCGGTGGTGGCGACGCTGATGAGAGCTCGGGTGTCCATGAAGAAGACGACGTGGGCTGTGAAGATGACGCAGACGCGCTGACCACCGCGGCGCGTCGGGTCTCAGTTCACCGCCCTTCAGTCGTTGGATTTGAAGACGTCGTTGTCAAGAAGCACGGCTCGCTGTTGTCGTGGATCATGGAAGACACTCGCCACGCGTTCATTCTCGCGCTTTTGGTGTTGATCGCGTGGCTGGTGACGTCGCAGCAGCCCGTGTTTATCCAGCAAGTCGCTTCCGCCGCTCAAGACGGAAATAGCTCTGTGGCTTCCTCGGCGGGTCACTAGTCATCTCGCCAAAGGCACACAAGAACACGATGGCCACGACGTCAGACAACGGGGAGGAAACACTCAGCAGCCAACGAAACGATGAAGACCAAGGAGAAGTCGAGACGGCGCTGCTGCAAGAGCGAGCGCGACGCTGTCAACTGCAGTCGGCTGGCACCGAACTGGATCTATCGCGACTCAACCTGTGCTCGCTGCCAGTCGACATCTTGGGCTTGTTTCCTGGTCTTCGGCGGCTTAATCTGCGCCAGAACAAGCTCGAATCGTTGCCTGCGGAGTTCGTGCGGCTCGTGCCGCAGCTCGTTGTGCTCAACCTGTCAGACAATGCACTCGTGGCACTGCCTGAGCACTTTGGTGCTTTCCGCCACCTGCAGAAGCTGTCGCTCGCCAACAACCAGCTCCAGGAGCTGCCGCCGTCGTTCAGTCGTCTCCACTCGCTGGAAGAACTCGACCTTTCCCACAACAAACTGCACACGCTGGACGATGACCTGTGCACCCAGTTTGTCAAGCTCAAGACGCTGCTGCTCGCGCACAACCCTCGGCTCGTGGAGATTCCTCAGGCGTTCGGTACACAGCTTACGGCACTTCGAGTCGTCGATCTGAACGGCAACGACGCTCTGGAGCTCGTGCCTGAGAAGCTACGACGGCTCCACGAACGCAACGTGATCCTCCACTCGCGAGCCAAGCGACGTGAGCTCATCTCACGGGCGTTGCGTGTCCGCAGTGCCGTGAGCCAGAGCCTGCTCAACCCAGCGATCGTGGATCCGACGTCCAAGTCCATCAAGAGCAAGTAAGTCCAAGGTAAATGAATATGTATTATGAAACAATTCTACCAGTTGAGATTGTCGCGCTCAGTCGCTGATCCACCACTTCAGGAAAGCAGCAAAGTGGATGAGGCCAGTCTTGTCGTTCTCGAGTGACGCTGTGGCCACGCGTAGCTCTTCAGGGTCCAGCTCGTCGCCTAGCTCGAAGCACAGCGCGTCCAGTTGTTTGGTAGTGATCGCGCCTGCCTGGGCTTTGTCCAGGCGGAGGAACACGCTCTTGAAGGCCTCGAAGCGCTCGTGAGAGAGACCCAGCGACTCAAAGTCCACGTCGTAGCCGCCAGTAGGAGACGCCATTGTGTGGTTTGGGGAGTGGGGTGTTGATGGGGATTTACGGGGAAGGCGAGGAGCCTCTAAGAGACGCGACGGTTGGTGAAAGGCAAATTCTGGTGTGGTACCAAGCTTCGTAGGAGTCGACAGGACAAAAGGATGGTTTTAACCATCATTAAAAATAGTGCATTCATTGACCGTGCTGCCATTCTACTGTGGTTTTGCAAGAGATGGCCATCGCTAGATGAGCTTGACACAAAACTTGCATCTCAGACTCCATCAAATAGATATTCGATTGTTTCAAAAGGGACTTCGAAGTAAGCGTTTGCACTCGAGGCCATGCTAGAACACTTCCAAGTAGAAATGAACTACTATAGAAATGATCCTGTGTAAGTACGGTCTTGGAGGGGACGTGGTGTCGTGTTTAGCTTTTTGACACCCTAAACTGGGGACGTGTCCGGAAGAAATCACGGTGAGATGGTCGTGGTGAATGAGAAGAAGGATAGTGGAAGTAGAAAAGGAACGGAAGGGTGTCAACAAGCTCTCATATCGTTCCTCTCGCTCACACTGCCTTGGAATAGCGACAGTGGACGTTCATCAACGCTGAGGGGCGATGGCCCAAGAGCCACCACCCACTCAGCAGACATCCCGAGTCGACGAGAGGA